>JAATLQ010037945.1:0-48975 GCA_013421005.1 Heliconius erato x Heliconius himera | reverse complement strand
ATAAGCTAAAATATCATCCACACCATCTGGATACGTGGCAACCCACTACTGTGCGGTTTCGTAGGAACTTCCTTCCACGCACTACGGAACTGTGGAATGACCTACCCGCGGCAGTGTTTCCAGGTCGATATGACATGGGTACCTTCAAAAAGCGCGTCTATCTCCACCTTAAAGGCCGGCAACGCACCTGTAGCCCCTCTGGTGTTGCACGGGGCCGTGGGCGGCGGTAATCACTTACCATCAGGTGACGTCCTTTTCCATAAAAAAAAAAAAATGTTTTGTTGTTGTTGTACACCGTATATAGCAGAGTAGGTAGAGAGAACCTAGAGTTAAAGTACTCCGTTCAATATAAAGAGAGATTATTACCCGAGTGGACACCTCACCCACATTGTATCCTGCACATAGCTGGGTAGGAAGAGGGAACCTGGAAATCTAGTGCAAAAACACTCCGTTTCTATTAAGACACTTCCGTTTCCCACTTTGTGCCGAATTAACGACGGACGGTTTCCAAGAGGCGAGGGTTCTAATCTCGCTACGGTCAAATTTTATACGTTTTCTTAATTTTTCTTTCCTAAGTATGGAATAACACTTTAAAAATGTAAAAAAAAAATACAATGGTTTCAAGTAATACTGTGAACAATTCATCAATGTACTTCATAGTGATATGAAAAATGAAAATAATACCAAATATAAATTCAGGTGATTTATCTGTTGTGTCTTGGTAAGGCGACCGTCGCGATGGCATTTAGACACGTCGAGTGGCCTAGTAATTTACCTTTACATAAGATTAATGTTCTCTTGGTAAGAAAAACTATAATACCTTCTAATTTTATTAAACTGTTTTGTAAAAATAAATTAATAAATCAGTTTCCTCCTGTATCCCGGTCTCAACCTACCCTAAACAGAAGGAATCTTGTGTTAAGACACTCCGTTCCCCACTTTCCGTCGAGTTTCGGAAGCATTGCGTGTTGAGTGGCGGAACTCAACGCCGTGAATTGCCTCACAACCGGAGCGAAGAACTAAAAATATAAATGTCAATGAATATTTCATTTCATCGAGTGGGGACCGAACCCACGACCAATCGATTTTACAGTCACACTTTGTGCCCCTGCGCTACCACTGGCCCCTCCCTAGCCACTGCCCAACTGTTTTGTATACGTTTAAAAAATTACTTCGGTACCTAAATTAAATTAGTAAAATATGGTACAATATAGTAGCATTGTTGTGTCTTTTATATCCGATATTAGTATAGCTGTAAGATACAGATTTTTTTATGTTTGTATTATCTAATAGTACTAGAAGAAAAGAAGAAAAAAATTAAGTGAATAAAGTTCGAAATGCGATCGCGGGAAAAGAATATTTTATGTCCTCGCTCGGTTAACAAGCAAAGTACGACATTTAGTCGTACCACTTAACACGCAATGTGTATAAAATTGGTCGAAAACTAGGGAATAGAGTGCCTTAACATTAGGTTCCCTTTACCTACCTTGCTTTATGCGGGATACATCGTGATATTAAAATATATTTTTTTCTTTACACTTTATTCCTTATCGAGTTCAGAATATAACATTTAGAAGCTTAAAGTTGTACTTTGTCTAAACTAAAGGAAAATGAACATAATCCAAGTGTTAATAATATGCGTCACGATAGCCTCATAACAGTATTATACTAAAAGTATTTCGTGGTCGTAAATGTGGCGTTTGTGGATCTGATTCCCACTCTAGGGTATAAACTATTATTTTTTTTTCATTACCTCGATCTGGTAACGAGGCAAGCCTCGTTGACACTGCCACTCAACATGCAATGCTTTGAGAATTCGGCAGAAGGTGGGAAACGGAAGTGTCTTAACAGTAGGTTCCCAGGTTCCCTTTGCATACCTTGCTATGTGCAAGATAGAGCGAGAAACTAAAACAATACAAAAAAAAATATGTACAGTAACATTCGAACTTTCAGTAAAACGTGTCCCAACTCCCACCTGCGCTTTAATATTTTCTCTAATTCCACTTTTTATATTCCAAGCCAAATGAAATGTTAACTTGTTAGAAGTTTATGGCGCAATAAATTTGATTATTATCTAACAACCCATGATTTATGGAAGCATATTTCAAAAAATAAAGCAATTGTACGTTCACGTGAAATAATTATACTAATACGTTTAGCATTTGAAGCTTGAAATTCCACCTGTCATTTTCTAATTAATAAGGTTAATGTATGACTGCATACTGATATATGATAGGGTTAGTTTCTGTTTAACTGTAATGGATGTGGATTCAATTCTATTGATACTGACATTTATATTCTATATATATTGGTTTTTGTAGTCGTTGTATAGTTGAAGATGTCTATTCTAGTTTCGTTTACAAATTTCTTTTGTAAGATCGATTAGGCAATAAAACTTATAAAGCATAATTTCATGTTTTTCCAATTGTTTAAATTACCAATACAGAAATATATATATGAAAAATGGTATCTGGTATATATTCTCAAGAACAAGGCCATACAACTAAAACTCTATTTTTTCCAATCTGACTGACGAACCTGAACCTACCTACTATATTAGCATAGGTTTCATTTAATAACTTAAACTAAGCTTATATATGATTGGTTCGATGCGAAATAATAAATCTGTATTTTGATTCTTATTCAAGACTTGACTGAAATTTGAAATTCAAGTGCGGAGTTGCATAACAAATCAAATTGGAAATTGTGATCGAACCATCGACACGTCGTTTTGCATTAACGTTGTTTGAATATTTGTACGAGTATGTCTCGAGTGGCTTGCTTCGATAATATATACATTTTATACGTTATAATAATAATTTTAATAACATTGAGATTTCATTGCGTGTTGAGTGGCAGAACTCAACGCCGCGCTTAACCTCGACACCAGAGCGAAGAAATGGAAATATAAATTTAAGTAAATATTTCATCTCCTCGAGTGGGGATCGAACCCACAACCAGTCGGTTTTGCAGTCACACCTCGTGCTGCTGCGCCACGACCGGCCTCAGAACCATCGCCACGTCGTTTTGCATTAACGTTGTTTGAATATTTGTACGAGTGTGTCTCGAGTGGCTTGCTTCCATAATATATAAATTTTATACTTTATAATAATAATTTTAATAAGATTGGGCTTGTAGATTAGCTCTAGATAGCGGCAATACTTGTCGCTATAATAAAGTGTTAGTATTATATGTAAATCAATTATGTAGAGAAATATAACAACTAACAAACGATCAATTTATTTTAAAATTCGATTCGTTTAAAAAATCTTACTCAATTTTAGAATCAGATTCTGATTTTGCTTTCATAATGGAAATGGACCAATACAAAATACAGTGCAAAATACTTGTGAATGTCGGTGTTTCGTCATCCTTACTAGACGTTTTCCTTTACTCTAGAAATCTATAACGCATAATACTGGTAGAATAGAGCTATTGAAAACAAACATTCTGATAGATCATCATTTTGAAGCAATTGAGTATTCTGAACTTACAAAAGAAAGGACCAGAAAATGGCTTAGAGTTCATTTGCACGGTACATTATGAAAGCTCCTTAAAATAGTTGCGAGTGGTTTAGGCGTGAATTTTTTTTATAGTTTACTGAAAAATCTTAGCCTGTTTAGTACTATGTATTAACGTAACTCAAGGAGCAGGAGCTGGGATGATAGAGACAAGCGTTAACTTGAATGTCTAAATTGTCATTAGACCTGCAATATAGGTTGTCAATTAATTATAGTATTTTTATGAATATGTGAATTTAAATATTTTTTTAAATGAATATTTTATGAAAAAAAGAATGAAACAATATAAAATATTACAATATTCTATATTATTTCAACACCAAAAATGTATGCTACATTTTGTTTAAATTTGAAATGGTACTTTAACTTACTATTAACCTCAATTTTGTAACAGTTTGTTTTTATTATATATAATTTATAGGCTCAATAATGGAGTGCTCTACAGTTATTTTTATTTCGATGATAACGTATATTTAAATATAATACAGAAACAGACAATTACTTACATATACAACACAGATAATATAGTCGCAGAATGTAGTCATATTAATATTTACAAAATTACTACCTACATTTGCATTCTATATAATTTTTTTTTATCAGCTTCCCGCTGTATCCCGCACACAGCAGGGTAGGCAGAGGGAACCTAGTGTTAAGACACTCCGTTCCCTACTTCCTGCCGAATTCTGGAGGCATTGCGTGTTGAGTGGCAGAACTCAACGCCGCGCTTGTCCTCAAACCTAAAGAAATGGAAATATGAATTTAAGTAAATATTTCATCTGTCCTCTGAGTGGGGATCCAACCCACAACCAGTCGGTTTTACAGCCACACTTTGTGCCCTTACGCCATGACTGGTCTGTATTCTATATTATTTATAATAAATTATTTTAATCGTTTATTCAATTATATAAATAAGTGTATTAACCAATTTTATAAGAAGTAAGAACAATTTCATTAAGGTGACCTTTTTTCATTTCGCTCCGGGGTGTGGCCCTTATTTTAAACTTTATTTTTTATACTTGCAACTACTTAATGTAAGGTTTGTGTTTTTACTTAATTTTGTCGCTATTTTGTCTAATAAATAAAATCAGCTTCACGCTGTATCCTGCATACAGCAGGGTAGACACCTAGGGAACCTAGTGTTAAGACACACCGGTCCGCATTTTCTGCCGAATTTTGGAGGCATTGCGTGTTGAGTGGCAGATCGCTTTGCCTTCGACACCAGAGCGAAGAAATGGAAATATAAATTTAAGTAAATATTTCATTTCCTCGAGTGGGGATCAAACCCACAACCAGTCGATTTACAGTCACACTTTGTTCCCCTGCGTCACGACTGGCCACTAATAAATGATTTATATTAATTTCAATCAAGTTTGTCAAAATACTAAAGTGAAAACTGCATTTAAATCAGTTAATTCACCACGCGTTTCACTAAAGTTAACCTAAGAAGAATGGGGAACCGCTGCAAAAAACACATCAGGACTTTTTGTAAAAACCAATCAAAATTAAAAAAAAATAAATTAGCTTCACGCTGTATCCCGCACACTGCAGGGTAGGCAGAGGGAACCTAGTGTTAAGACACTCCGTTCCCCACTTTCTGCCGAATTCTGGAGGCATTGCGTGTTGAGTGGCAGAACTCAACGCCGCGCTTAACCTCGACACCAGAGCGAAGAAATGGAAATATAAATTTAAGTAAATATTTCATCTCCTCGAGTGGGGATCGAACCCACAACCAGTCGGTTTTGCAGTCATACCTCGTGCCGCTGCGCTACGACCGGCCTCAAAAAAAACCAATCATTGACCCTAAATCGTACAATTGAAAGACAGAACTAGATATTTTATATAAAAAAAAATAACTTAGAAAGAAAAGAGAAGTTGACCTATTCATTTCCATTAACTGCCAATCTAAAGAGAATAAGTTTCCGACTCATTTACGCCAGGAAGCTGTCCAAGCTATTGTCTTGTCCTCTCGATGGTTTTCCACCGTATACAATACATTACCGCGTATCCAGGGCAGTTGTAGAGGACTATCAAGATTACAATGCAATGTTATTGACGTTGAGAACAATTCAGCAGATGAATAGTGCTTAGTATTGAAATATCTGAACAGAAAAATGTGTTGTTTTGATGAGTTATACATAAAATTTAATAAAATTGCTTATTTAAATAGTCATACGTTAAGTAGACGGAACTCAATGCCGCGCATTGGCTTCGACACCAGAGTGAAATTTAAATAAATATTTTATTTCCTCGAGCGGGATCGAAGCCACAACCCACAACCGTGGTAGGTTCGATCTCATTTTACTCATTCTCATTTTACTTGTTCTGGTAAAGTAAAATGCATCGTTGAGTTTAATCACTTAACGGAGTGTTTTGACACTAAGATTGCTCGGCCTGTTTAGCTGCACGGAAATGTGATGCTGAAAAAAAATAACTTTTATGTATAGATTCTATTATTTTTTTTTAATATGTTTAAACTGTTTTTAAGATTCATTGTTTGGATTTGAAAAAACAATACTTTTTTCAGGCAATGTATAAAAAAATAAACTCACGGGAAAAACTACACATGTTCTAAAAAAATGTTTTGCTTTCCTAAATATAGAACAACATTTAACAGTTTTTAACAACAAAATGGTGCATTTTAAAGAATTCAGAGATAAGCGAGAGCTTTAAAAATTTATTTCATAAAAGTGTGCTTTATTTATAATATATTATATTATAGATATTGAAGAAACATTGTTATACAAACCATTATATAAGGCTACATCAAAGGCTCATGGAAACTGGGTTAGGTTGATATTTGAAATGTCACTCGCAGATCTCGAACGGGAGATGCAGCTATGATGAGATAATTTCGTTTCAATAAACTTATTAATATTAAAATATGGTTTGTTTATTATTCTTTTTAGCTTTACGCTGTATTCTTTCCTCCCTTCAATACGCCACCTTCTGGATGCATTGCGTGTTAAGTAGAAGAACTTAACGGCACCCTTTGCCTCGACACCAGAGCGAAAAATTAAAATATTATATATTTCGTTTGCTCGAGTGGGAATCGAATCCAGAACCTGTCACGTTCACAGTCACATGCGTGTGTCCCTGCGCCACGACTGGAGTCTTCTTATATTTATATGAATAATTGAAGATATAACATTCCATTTTTACCATAAAATCGCTTGCTATCTCGCTTGTAATATAAAACATTTTCATTTAATGCTACATCATATAAATTATTACGATCGTACAAGGGTCGAAACGGGATACCTCTACAGCATACATACTGTCTATTTACTTCCACTGAAAGGTTTTCGTCACGTTTCTGTTACTTAGTAAATTGAAAGTTAGCCTTTTTACTATTACGTCCCTTTTTTATTTAGTGAAATGAATGCAACATGTTTATAGTCAATTCTTTGTTACTTTTACAAATAAGTGTAGGTTTATTTCTTTTGAGAATGGTTTAGTCGTGGCCTAGTTTTTTATGCTGTACAAACGAAATGTATTAGTAAAGAAATTAAATATAATCATATTTCAATTAACTTTTTTTTCGGCTTCACGTTGTATACCGCTTATAGGTAGGCAGAGGCAATCCAGTGCTGAGACACTCCGTTCCCGACTTAACGCTATAATTTTTCCAATTTTTGGGGAAATTAGGTACATGTTAAGTGTTGGACCTCAAAGTCGTGCGTTTGCCTAGGTATCAGAGCGGAAAAATTAAAATATTAATAAATAATAATGCATTCCTCCGAATGGGAATTACACCCACAACCGTAACGTTATAGTCAAATTCTTGTGTCACGACGACTTTCATGATACGAGTTTCATGTCATTGAAAGTAAGATATTTCTTGATAGTCACCCTTGTAAAATTTAGACATACCGTATATAACATATCACACAAACGATTAAAATAATTTTAATGCAACATTCCCGCAAGTGCATATTGAATTCGCTATAATCAATGTTCCACTAGATTTTTCTCTACTGTACCATAATGGCGTTTGTAAGAATGTATTTTTTTCTATATAAAAATAGGTAATATAGGTTAGTTAACGTGCTCATTGTAGAGACGAGAGGCTCAAGCACTAAATCACGACGATGAGTTGAGTAAAACGGAGCTTAGCTCGAGTAATCAAAGTATTTCCATGTTGCCGTGTAAACTTAACTACTATAAAGTTACCCGATAGTTCATTTGTGATACCTGAGTGTAATAACGGTGAATATATATTCAATTTAATTGTGAAGGTCAATTAGAGTTTGTAATTCAAGTGAAATAAAATAAAAAATAATAATAATATTAGCTTCACGCTGTATCCCGCACACAGCAGGGTAGGCAGAGGGAACCTAGTGTTAAGACACTCTGTTCCCCACTTTCAGTCGAATTCTGGAGGCATTGCAGTGGCAGAACTCAACGCCGCGCTTAGCCTCGACACAAGAGCGAAGAAATGCAAATATAAATTTAAGTAAATATTTCATCTCCTCGAGTGGGGATCGAACCCACAACCAGTTGATTTTACAGTCACACTTCATGCCGCTGCGCCACGACTGGCCTCAAATAAAATGATTACACAAAATTTAAATTGATTGGTTAATTGATATCGAAATGTATGGATGTAAAGTGCGATGTTAAGTTACGTCACTTATGTGAATAGAAAAGTAGAAAGTGAAAAAGTCTCTCAACAATTCAACATTAGGTATACTTTGTCTACCCTACTATATGCGGGATATAAAAATATGTTAAAAATAAAAATTTCAAAATAAAAAATAATATAAGAGGAGGCAAAAAAAATCTATAATAAATTCCTATTTATTAAAAAACCAATAATAATGAACACATTTCAAAAACATTGAGAATTCTGCTCCAACATATCCATGTATGAGAATCGAGAGTTAATAAAACCGCAACGATCACTGGAGTTGCATATCGCTCAGCTCGAAGCATATTTTGAATTATGTATGTATGTACTTACCTTGCAGAGGGATTGCAAAAGTATAAATTTAAATATTATTTTGTAATTTTTTATTACAAGTAGGTAGTAGTGCTTTAATAATTTTGAAGAATTAATTTTGGAAGGTTTTACGCCCAATATTAATAACCTATCTCCAACGTCAATCTTAGATTGTTTCATACATCTATCCAATCTAGAGATTGGATAGATATATGAAACAATCTAAGATTGACGTTGGAGATAGGTTATTAATATTGGGCGTTAGAGGAGGTCGTGGCGGTGTGTTTCATTGTCTGATTGTAAACGTGGTAGTTGTAAGTTCGATACTCACTTTTTTGTAGTGTAAACTATAAACATTATGTTCCCATTACAATATTTATGTTCCCCACTTTCCACCGAAGCCCAAAAGCATTGCGTTGTGTTGAATGGCGGATCTCAACGCCGCGTTTTTGCTGCGTTACCAAAGTGAGAAAATGAAAGTAGAACAATACAATTATTACGAAACAAAAAATCGATTTCGCAATTCGATTTTAGCTCGAGGAATTATTTTCATTCTGGCAAGACCGATCGCTGCATTATGTTACGCTACTTGCAACACATACTATCTTGAATTTTGGGAGTGACTTGACACTAGGTTCTCTCTGCCTACTTACTATAAGCGAGATAAAAGGTAAAGCTAAAAAAAAACAAGTAAGAGATTTAAATCATAGATATAATATTAAGCCAGCGAATCCTACACAATGAGACGTTTCAACTTTTCAATTGTGTTGGCGTGATGCTATTGTAGAGTAGAACTGAAACTTTACTACGAATACACAACACTCTTTTGTTATACTTTGTATTGACCGACTTCTGTTGTCACGCCACTCGGTAAATATAAATGCTGTATACATATTATACAGGCTAGGTACAAACTGTTTTAGCTACTATCTTTACTAATATAGACATTAAAGTTAATTATTTTTAATTGAATTATTGCGAGGCCGTTGTAGTATAGCAGTAGTGTGATCGACTTTAAAAACGACGGTTTTGGTTTCGATTCCCTGTCGGGGAATAATTTTTTTTATTTCTTCGCTTTGGTAACAAGAAAAGAGCGGTGTTGTATTCTGCCATTCAACACGCATTTTTTTAAAATAAGACAGAATGTGTGGAAGGAAATTACTAAGCACTAATCCATCTGCCTATCTTGCTCTCCAAGAAAAGTCGTGCGGCAAAAAAAGCCTTATCATTAAGCAATATTCATATTTTTTTTTATTTAATCATAAGTGAATAATGGATAAACAAATATAACTACTTTTGTATTAACATTATTGACAAATTTTATATTGTGAAAAGCGTGATTAAAATAACGTACTCTATGAAATATTTTTATCGAAGTTATGGGCTCTATTTCCACTCGGAGATATTATAACGATCAATACCAGAACTTAATTGTGTAGGTAATATAATTAATTTAAAAAAAATAATCATTTATAAAAAAATATTATAAATATAATTTATAATATTATTTAATTTATAGCTTAAGATAAATACAATCTTATAAATAATAGTTTAGTTCTTTAATTACGCGTTCCGTTCATAAGTAATATTAAAGTGACGTATTATACCGTAGATAAAACAGGGAGATATAAAATATATTTATTAAAAATAATTAATAATTATATTTAATCGTTATGTATTATAATTTAAAATAAATAATAACATAATTAAAATTTTAATTATTGTAAAATATCATGTTGGCTGTATAAGCTACTGTCAACATCGAAGTCAAGAAAAAAGGAAAGAAAGACAGGAAAGATGGCGGACGCGTCTTGGGAAGGATAGTGATTCAAAATGTTTAGAAGTTTTAATTTATAATTAATATATATTTATTTTACATCTTATATGTAAAAGGCATGTGAGTTAGTACATGTAATAGTGATATAAGTATTCGAGGCTGGTAAGATACGTTATAAGTGCTTATTACGTATTTACGGTTGTTTGTTTTGGAATATTTCGTCGGTAAGTTCTTAATAGATTATTATTAAAACAAAGAAGAGTAATAGTAATACACGTAATGCTGTCACTATAAAGAGATAAATATTATTTATTTTGTAAATGGAAATAAATATGTTTTTATGAGGTATGTATAATTACAATTATATTAATGTACGCAGAATGCCTGCCGCCATCTTTGTTAGTTGCGTGTATTTGAATTGTGAAATGAGAGTTAAATAGATTTGGTGAATTATAATTACTTATAAATATTAGTATGATTTATAATATGATATAAAACTATTATATCAAAATACGTATTTACAATTTATAAATATTGTATAATATGAATCTATTTAATGTCCAACAATAAAGATAATCGGTCAAAATATTTAATTAATTATCATAAAGATATTAGACAGTAACAAAATATTAATTATAAACCATTTGTACGATTGTCGGAGTTCATTGACCCTATATTTTACTAATAACTGATATTGGAGTCACAACCGACTGCGCTTGGCTTCGCTGGTACTAATATGCTTGTCTAGGCAAATTGCTATGGCATTTTATTGTTAAACTGCGATCGACGTTGTCTCGCGGTGCGCTTGCGAGGCATAAGCGATGCTTGTATGGTATTAGACTACTACACTTAAGAAATGTCACGGGAGATTAAAACGGACAGACTATGAAATATTATTTCTCATAATATAAATTATTTGTATTTATATTAAATTAAATTAAAAAAAATAAATTAGCTTCACGCTGTATCCCGCACACAGCAGGGTAGGCAGAGGGAACCTAGTGTTAAGACACTCCGTTCCCCACTTTCTGCCGAATTCTGGAGGCATTGCGTGTTAAGTGGCAGAACTCAACGCCGCGTTTAACCTCGACGCCAGAGCGAAGAAATGAAAATATAAATTTAAGTAAATATTTCATCTCCTCGAGTGGGGATCGAACCCACAACCAGTCGGTTTTGCAGCCACACCTCGTGCCGCTGAGCCACGACCGGCCTCATTTATTATTTATATTAAATATATGGTACATTTCATATTAATACTGTTACCTCTGAATCTCTAAAAGATCTTAGATTACTTACGATCACTACGAAAGGGTTTTAACAATATTTGATGTATCACGAGCCATACTAAAATATTAAAAATTATAATTTAAAAATTTTATTGAGTAGAGTGGGGACTTAGTTGCAATATCAAATATTTAATATTTTCATTTTTCACTTCAGTAAGGAGTCAAAGCGCGGAGTTGTGTTTCGCCACTCAACACGCAATGACACCAGAGTTCGACGAAAAGTGGAGAATGGAGGTGTCTTAATGGAATAAGAATGTTTTAACATTAAGTTATCAGGTTTCCTCTGCCTACTTTGTTATGTGTGTGATACAACGTAAAATCAGCATCCCGCACACGGCAGGGTAGGCAGAGGGAACCTAGTGTTAAGACACTCCATTCCCCACTTTCCGCCGAGTTGTAGAGGCATTGCGTGTTGAGTGGCGGAACTCAGCGCCGCGCTTTGTCTCGACATTAGAGCGAACACTTCCTCGAGTGGGGATCGAACCCACAACCAGTCGATTTTACAGTTACACTTTGTGCCTCTGCGCCACGACTGGCCTCGTACAAAGTAGAGCTAAAAAATAATATTTTTTATATAAAATTCTTCTAATTAATAGGACAATATAATACCTAAATGTTTCATACATTTCAGGTAAAAACTCCCTAAATGACAATACAAGGGCCGTTACAGTAACATTTATTATCGTTTTATGAATCTCTTAATCCTTTTATTACATTACATATAATATCTACGTGTAATGATTCATTTTGCATAGAAATTAATTTTAGCATTTTAGGGTATCTTTTGTTTGCAGTTTCAGGCTCTTTCCCGCATAGCAGAGTAAGCAAAGGGAACCTACTGTTTCTTATAATTAACATTTTTTGTTAATTGTACAGCAAGTGTTATTCCATACTTAGAAAAGAAAAAACACTTTTTATACTTTTTATACTTTTGCTAAAACGACATAAATGCTTTTTTATTTTTTTATTAATATTTGATATAATTTTTTTTGACTTCAATTTTCGAAAGCAATATTTTGTTTAACCAAACTAACTCTAGAAATATTAATTTTCTTATTTAGCCCAAGATCCCAGGACCCTCACACCTACGTAATTTTAGCAAAACTGAAATTTTGAGGATTATTAGTCCTAATATGTAGTTAAGACAGTAAGTACGCATGTACTTACTAATTTGAAAGTGGAGCCCTTTCAGAGGTAGCGCCAACTAAATGTACATCTCTGTTTGGGAGGATGATTGAGCCATCAGATTAATCTAGGTGCTTATAAGGAGTCTTAAAATATTCCCGTAAATAATATTTGTAAAATTTTGGCGTACTAGTATAATTTAGTTTACCTCAATTTTACACAACCTTTAGGACCCACGTAAAAGGTCTGGCAATAATAAATATGCTTTTTTTTAAATATTCTTAAAAACATGATTAAAGACGAGCGTTTCTACTTTAACGTAGATAAGCGTGAACATTTAGTTGGTGCTATCTCTGAAAGAGTCCCACTTTCAAGTTACTAAGTACGCATACCGTCTAAACCACATATTAGTCTACTAGAGGGCGCGCGCGGCTTCGCCTGCTTATTAGGAGGGAATCTAAAAAAACCACGAAACACGTGATCAATAAAATATTTTTAACAGTCTGAATTTAAATTTTTATAAAATCGGTGGCAATTTAAAGATTTTTCCATATAAACTTTCAACTCCTTATTTGAACCCTTAGGGGGTGAATTCTTAAAAACCATGAAACATGTGTTCAATGAAATATTTTTAAGAGTCTGAATTTCAAATTTTATAAAAATCGGTGCAGATTAATTTTTTTTAGGGTTAAAATTTTTCAAATCCCCTTCTTAGTGGATGTCCAGAATATAAAAATAAAAATCTGCCCAAATTTCACGTTTCTACCATCAGCGGTTACGGCTCTGCGTGCGTCTTACCTCAGTCAGTCAGCACAAGTCCTTTTATATATATAGAAGATTAATCCTAAAAATTCTAGCTTTGCTATAATAACATAGGTCTGGGGGCCCTAGGATCTCAGTCCATATATCTCATGAGTTGTCACAGCTTTATTTGTGCGTACACATTACACTCTACCTACATACTTTCCATCTTTCTATAAAAACCTGTGAAAAACATAAAAACGCAGCTAAAAATATTTTAATCAAAATCAATTAATTCTCTCTTCAATTAAATCTCTCGCCGAATTGAAAGTGTTGAATATTAATTATATTTTTTTTTTCAATTTGTCAACTAATTGAAAACTTGATTAACTTATCATTTAGATTTTTAGGTTATAGTCGCCATTTCAAAAAAATTATTTTGGATGTTATTTTTTACGCATTATTGTGCATTTAGCTGGGTAAACAATCGGAATCATTTCGTTACCTACTCTCTGATAAATTTCTGCATATGATGTCGGACTATAAACGCGATGATTGTGGGTTCGATTCCCGCGTGGAATAATATAGTGTTGTCATTTTTTCGCTATAGTTCTTAGAGAGAGCGCGGCGTTGGTTACCGCCACTTAACAAGCAATGTCATAAAAATTTTGAAAATAGGGAACGATAAAATTGTTCAAATATATATATATTTTATAAGAAAACAGTCTTTTATTAATAATATTTTTGAAGGAACATTCAACGAAGTTTGATCGAACAAAGACGGAGTAGCGCGTCGCGTGACCAACAAATGACAAACAATTTACTAAAGCCCGGCTGTTGGTACCCCAGTTCATTATATTTACGTTGTTTCCTTACGTTTTGTTATATTTATTATACGATACCAATATTTAAGGTTTCAGTCGAAATTTCTGTTTGGTCAAATGTTCACCTGTTACGACTTCCTGTGTTTATTATGCTTACATTGAGATTACATTGTATATTTAATAGGGTTTTTTTTTCATTTTATTCGTTGTTAAAGTTGAATTATTAAATTATTACAATTCTCGTAGTAGGAGCTGGTGTTTAAAGTTAAATAATATTGTAATTTATATATTGTATAATAAGTCAGCAATTTATGAACACTCAGATGGATGGAATTAATGAATGATAGGTTCATCAAATTCGTTTTTGCCTAAACATAAAGAAGAGAAAGATAAATAAAATAAAAAGTTCACGTTTATCTTGGTAAACAAAAAATAATAAAGTAGCAAAAAATTTTCTAACAAAGACATTTAAACTCGGTCTCACAAAAATGCAGATGCAAGTCCTGCTACGCTCAATTATTATATGTTTCTAAATATTTTTCTTTCCTTAAAGACAAAGAGGCCAGTCGTGGCGCAGCGGCACAAAGTGTGACTGTAAAACCGACTGGTTGTGGATTCGATCCCGACTCGAGGAGATGAAATATTAACTTAAATTTATATTTCCAATTGCTTCGCTCTGGTGCCTAGCCAAAAGCGTGGCGTTGAGTTCTGCCACTCAACAACTCCTTAAAGACAAACACATTAAGTTTATTTACACATAAATAAAATACAATGTCGAAATCTTTGTAAGTAAAATGTATACAATTTTATATACCAACATTTTATTCTCAGCTATAAAAGAAACTTCGTTCGTTTGCAGCGATTCCAAGATTTACGTTAGTTCTAGTAAAAATTAATTAGTTGCAACAAAGGTAATTGTTTTAAATTTGAGAATGCAGTTGTAATTAAGAATAACTATGCTGTATAACATTTTAAGCAATGTAGGGCACGTATCTAGTGGACTTTATTATTATTATAACTTAATAAGGTTATATACATATAATGTGTACTGTATATGGCCAGTATTATGTGTTTGGCCAGTCGTGGCGCAGGGGTTCAAAGTGTGACTGTAAAACCGACTGATTGTGGGTTCGATTGCCACTCGAGGAGATAAAATATTTACTTAAATTTATATTTCTATTTCTCCTCTCGCTCTGGTGTCGAGGCAAAGCGAGGCGTTGAGTTCTGCCACTCAACATGCAATGCTTCCAGAATTCGGCAGAAAGTGGGAAACGGAGTATATTAACACTAGGTTCCCATTGCCTACCCAGCTGTGTACAATATAGCATAAAGCTGAAAAAAAAATTATACTTAAAATGCATTTATTAAAACTAATTTATATTTATAGAGGTGATTCTTGCTCAGAGAAGGAAGCAGTAAAAATTTTTGATTTAAAAAATATTTTTATTTTAAAATTAGTTAAAACAATGGGTGAAAAATAATGTGACGGTTCATTTCTATTTGTTTATTACAAGTATGATCTCTGTACTAAGTGTGGGTAATGTTGTAAGAAGACTTGGTCATCACAAAAGTTACATTTGTTTGGCTTCTTCGATTGTGATTCATATATACATTTGGTTCTGAACATGCCTTCGTAATTCGACGGAAGTTCCCCAGTTTCCGACGAATTTCGTCCCCACGAAAGTATCTTAATACTAGGTTCTTAGGTTCCCTCTGCCTACACTACTTAAAAAATAAAACAAATTAAAAAAATAAAATTTTGCATACATAATAAAGTGTCAAAAACACATATTTATACAGTAACCATACTATTAACACTTTAGAAACACCGAACTTATCTAACATCTAACATTGACACGCTTCGACCCCATTCAGGATTTTACACCTAACCCTGAAGGTTTTGTAGGTGGATGCGGAATCACGAAACCAATTGAGATCGACCGTTATACGACAAGATAGGACCCCGTCCGTGCCGATAGCGTGTGAATTTTTCCCTGTGAAACTCTGTGATCGAATCTTTATTGGTCTACTTCGCCAATATTTATAATATAGAATGTATGCGTGTATTTTCTATCTGTGAAGGTTATTTGTGTATATGATGATGAGTACGTGTTTCTTTAGGCGTTATGGATAAAAATGGTTGCTGTACACTTAATAAAATTATTATGTTTAATACGATGTGTATGGTTGAATATACTTATCTTAAAATAATTTATTATAAATAAAACACAGTATAAGTACTGAGTAAAATCTAGTAGAAGAAATTTAAAATGTCGAAGAGCAAAGGATATAACTTTATAGCAACAATTTCTTAAAACTGTATAAGAATGAAAAGGTCTAGAAAGCTCCTACAAAACTTTGTAATTCCTTATAACACTTTTTATAAACATTTCATCGGCACAATATCTGTTTGTGAACGCGATAGTTTTGAGTTCGATTCCCATTCGTTGAAATGAATTATTTTAATTTCTTAACTCTCAAGAAGACGAAGGTCGAAGTTGAGTTCCACCACTCAACATGCAATGTCTAATATGTACGGCAATATACGAGGAAATAGATTGTCTTAATACTAGATTTCATCTGCCTACACACACACACACATACACACACACGCACACTGTAAAGCTAAAAAAAACGATAAAAAAGTTCTAATAAATCGCAGTGTAAAATGATGTATATTTCTCGAACATCCTTATACATTTCTCTTACACCTATATCCTGTTTTTACAAGATATTAATAATTCCATTTCCTATCGAAGGTCGAGTTTCTGGTTGAATTTCCTTCCTCACTTTTACAAATCGAGACAGTATGCCACAAAAAGATCCCGTCAATGAATCAACTCAAACATCATCCTGTACAAATATTATCTAACAAATTTAACGTCAATAAGGTCAAAGGGATCACCTTTTCAAGCCCAAATGAAATAAATCTACACGTTCACGTACGAAAGATTCCATCTAAAGTAATTGTTTGTTATCATTTCGTTTTATTCGTTTTTTTTACGGATATAAATGAGGAAAATGAAAGAAATAGCCTATTGTGTTTTTTGTACAAAATATTTTTGGCATTGCTTTATATTTAATAGACTCACTTTTGCTGGTTTTGTTGGGGTAAAAAAACACTTTTTCTCAATTTCATTTTTAAATTAAAAAGAAACATGCGACATATACCGATAAAGATCCCTGATAAAATATTATCAGCTTCACGCTGCATCCCGCACACAGCAGGGTAGGCAGAGGAAACCTAGTGTTAGGAGACTCTGTTCCTGAGTGGCAGATCTCAACGCCGCGCTTAACCTCGACACTAGAGCGGAGAAAATGGAAATGTAAACTTAAGTAAATATTTCATTTCCTCGAGTGGGATCGAACCCACATCCAGTCAGTTTTACAGTCACACCTCGTGCCGCTGCGCCACGACTGGCCTCAAATATTAGTTAATATATTATTAAAATTAAACTAAACTAACTAAAGCAAATATAGTTTTATATATTAATCAATAATGCGTATTTTCTTTGTGGTAAACAAGAATCCCTGGTCCTTAGGGAAGTGATCTGAAAGGCTTTAGAATCTCAAAAGTTTAATGGGACTTTTCAGTTCTGATTAAATCAAACAAGCTTGATAGCTAACATTAATCCAACGAAGTCCATCGAAGTTATTATAGTCCATTAAGATGTCTTATCACAAATTCTTATAGTTAATTATTCTTTGGGTAGTTTATTTTAATGGAAGAATTCACTTTATATTGTTTCTCACTTATAAACTCGCTACTTTCTTGGAAATTGATCTGTAAAAAATTTTATATTTTGTAAAGTAGTAATAAACTTATTCCTAAGTGATAAAGTAAGAAAATATGATAGGATATACGTTGTGAATTCCAACATATATTCCGACACTAAGTTAGTAAATAGAAATTATTTTTCCATATATTTTTTTGTCTAAATCTGTGAATATATCAGAAATTCATAAGTAATGTATGTAAAAATATCAACAGTGTTTATTATCGAATTGAATAACTTAAAATTGACTAATTCTGTGTACACATAAAAGCATAAAAAATCTAAATAATGTTATATTTATTTCAGAACGCCTGAATGTGCTATACGAGCGTAATTGGACTAGGCTGGTACACGAACAATTACGCAAATTCGAATCGTCAATAGTGGCTGCGGCGAGGCAGTCCGATGTGCAACCTGCTGAGTTGATAGAAACTAAATGGACATTCTCTGGAGCACTAATATATTGTATTACATTAATTACTACAATAGGTAAGTTTCTTGGCTCGTTGTTGTTGTTTATAGTTGTGGATTCTATTCTCAACTGAAATATCTTTTTTGCTTAAAATACCACTTACTACAGAGTAGGCTCCATGCCACCAATAACATACTACGTTCTTTCCTATTAGCCCAAGATCCAAGGGCCGCTCGACATATCTCATTTTAGCAAAGCTGAAATTTTGAGGACTATTAGGCTAATGAGTAGTTAAGACAGCATGCATACTCACTAACTTGAAAGTAGGACTCTTCTAGAGGTAGCGCCCAGGAGTATGGTCGACCTATCGGATTGATCTGAGCGCTTAGACCCTTTAGGTCTTGAAATAGTCCGTAAATAATATATCTAAAACTAAAGCTTGCTATTATAACGTATTTTGCCCTAACTTTAAACAACCTTTAGGACGTCTGACATTAACAAAGGCTCAGGTAAAGGGTCTGGTAATAATAAATATATTTTTTTACATTATTCTTAAAAATATATATAAATACGAGCGTTTCTACTTTAACGTAAGTTTAAGTTGGCTCTACCTCTGAAAGGGTCCCACTTTCAATTTAATAAGTACACATACAGTCTTTACTATATATTATTTTATATACTTATTTACAATTATTAATCCTTAAAATTTCAGCGTTACTAAAATGACATAGACCTGGGGGCCTTGGGACCTCAGTCTATATGTCTCTTAGTTTCCTTAAGGCTTTTGGAAAATTTTGTTGTCTAATTAAGACTTTATGTAGACTAGCTTCATAAGATTTCCAAAAGCAAATGACGGACCTATAATTTCAATTAATCACATAAATTTATTCATCGCTCAGTAAGTAAAGGTACATTTTTATGTTAAAAAATTTCTACATTTCTGAACAGATTGAAAATAGTAATTTTTTTCTATTACTTTATATAATTTATACGACATATTGTGATATTCACTGATCGATTCTGAGCTAGATGAACAACGTCTGTGACCCTGATGTACGATATATCTCTATAGTAACCTAGATCTCTTGAAGTGAAATATTGTGCCTATCCAGACTTGGAAGCTAGTATTCATAAGTCACGTCTTGTATTAATCTATCATAGTTACTGCCAAGCTTTGAATAGCAATTTTGTAATATTATATTAAATTAGCAGTAAAACTGCCAAATATTGATGTACTATTGAATAATAACAGTAATACAAAAGAGCTTTATGGTTTTTGCCGAATGTTATTCGGAAGCTATTTATGTACACAGAAGGAACCTAATACCTGGATCTGGTCGGTTTCCAGGAGGCGCGGGTTTGAGTCCCGCTGCGTTCAAATTTTTATACGTTTACTAAATAAGTATTTTTCTTTCCTAAGTGTGGAATAACACTTTAAAAATGTTTAAAAAATAGGAACCTAGTATTAAGACCTCCGTCAACACTACTCGAAATATGGACGGAAAGTGGGGAACGAAATGTCTTAGCACTAGGTACCCTAATAATACACTGATACATTCAGGATAGCTATATCTATCATTGTTATATTTTAATTTAATATTGCATTGAAATAAAATAGTTACTTTAATGTTGATGTGTTGCGCTTAAGCTTATAGTGTGTTTTAAGCTTTATTTCTTAAAATATTGTTCACAGAATGACACTCACTAAGCATTTTGCGCGAGAACTTTCTCACCAAGTTTAAGATAATCATCGATCACTGTAACCGTTTGTTTTACTTACTACGTTCTTCTATATAGTAATTGGATAATGTATCTCTATAAAAAATGAGTAAAAATAACTTGAAATTCCTACTTTTATAAATACGATCAATCATTGTCAGTTGTATTATTTTGTGTTCATTAAAATTTGAGTAATTAATAATGTGGAAGCGAGGTTAATTAGCAGCTGAAGGTTTTCACGTGCATTAACAAATATTTTATTGTAGTTTTATAATGATGCCCATTTATCATTTGAGTCGACTATTTTTGAGGTTGCTATAGCTCAGTTAGATAGCGTGTGACTGTAAGCACGATGATTGTGGGTTCAATTCACACTTTGGAGAACGAAATATTTTCATTTGTACTCTAGTGAGAACCCAATGCACGGAGTTGAGTTTCGTTATTAAACATGTAATGCAAAACCACTTGGTTGGTAACCAAGTGGTTAAAGAAGTGTCCTATCAAAAAGTTTCTTACGTCTTACACGCTATAAGTGGGATATAAGATAAAACTATGTAATAAATAATCATATTTTTGTGAGGATGTTTTGATTTGGTCAGTTTTAGTGTTATTCGTATCTCAAAATAGTGTCTCAAAATAGCTTCTGTACAAATTTCAATTATAGTTAAAAGCATTTTGAGCACTGTACCTACTTTAAAACGAAGTTATTATTTTAATGACAATTGTAGAGTATCTGGAAACCGAAACTTGAAAACACTCAGCAAAGGTATTAAATTAAATAGTCTCAATTTGTACAAGAAGCAGTAATTCATTTTTGATGCATAGTATAATTTTAACGATATCGTTTCCCCGTTGGCAGAACTCAGCGAGATTTTTTGAGTAATTGGAATAAAAAAAAATAATATGCCCGAGATGTTACTTAATTTCTGTTATTTCCTACATTCTTCACAAATAGCTTTGTCTAATAGGCCTTTTCCATCTCTTGGTTAGGTAACCAACTAAATATTTACTCAGCTTTTGTATATGTAAAGTTACAAATAGCAATGCTAATTTCTTATACATTCCCAGGATACGGTAATGTTTCACCAAGAACAGCAGCAGGTCGTGCTGCAACAGTTGCATATGCGGCGGCAGGAGTGCCACTCACGTTGGCCTGCTTAGCCGGCCTCGGTGCATCGCTAGCTCGACTGGCAAGATTAGCGTGGTTACGAGCGACTAAGAACAAAGTGCCTAATACTTGGAGGAAAGATGGGGAGGTTTGGACGTTTAAATATTTTTTTATGTTTTGTAAGATATTTGTGACAAATTTGTTGACGCCGTCGTAGTACAATGGTACGACATCTGACTGTACTCGTAAGTGTTACTATTGTGGATTCGATTTCCACTCGGGAAAATTTATATTTTTTTTCCTTTTGGTAACAAGAGTAATCACGCCATTAAATTCTCGAACTCATGCTCGAAAATTAAACAGAAAGTGCGGAACAGAGTGTCTTAATATTATGTTTCTTCTGTCCACCCGGCAAATTCCCTGCATATATCACGAAAAATAAAAACATAATGACAATAAATAGCTTACGAATAATTGGCGCAGTTTGACAATATTTGAGTACATACGATGGCTGTAGATTCAATCTTTATTCAATAAATTGCGGTGTTAGAATAAATATATTATAAATCATTTTTTTTATCAGTTTCGGCTGTAAGCCGTGTCAAAGAAATCGAAATTTGTCGCCATTCACCGCTCGACAAACATTACCCTCCTATCGCAGTTGGTCAAAAAAATAAAAAAAATATCAGCTTCACGCTGTATCCCCACACTGCATGGTAGTTAGAGGGAACCTAGTGTTAAGACACTCCGTTCCTCACTTTCAGCCGAATTCTGGAGGCATTGCGTTTTGAGTGACAGAACTTAACGCCGCGCTTAACCTCGACACCAGAGCGAAGAAATGGAAATATATATTTAAGTAAATATTTCATCTCCTTGAGTGGGGATCGAACCCACAACCAGTCGGTTTTAGAGTCACACCTCGTGCCGCTGCGCCACGATTGGCCTCTATTTTCTATTAAAATACAAAATAGGAAACGGAAGTGTTTTAACACTGGATTCCCTCTGCCTACCCTGCTATGTGCGAATACAACATGAAGCTAAAAAAAAATGAAGAAAGAACTTCATTATTTCTAACTATTGCTAGGATAAGGATAATTGCAATATATTATTGATATCGATAGATATAAATAAGGAAAGATTAAGCACTCGTCTACATTAGAGTAAGCCACTATAACGATGGATATTGGTTGTTGATTGGTTTCTCACCTCGGGGAGTACATGTATAAGTTTTGTGATATTATATATTAATGACTCATTATTATAGATATTCTTCGGTTGGTTTAGTTTACCAATTTATATGGTGAGAGTGCGGTCTTTGGTACTAAATGATGTATTCTATAATATATAAACTTTTATTGTTTATTCATATTCTTTTTTTTTATGTTTGTTTCAATTATTACTCCAGTCATAGGCCAGTCGTGGTGCAGGGGCATAGAGGTGTGACTGTAAACGTGGCAGGTTGAGGGTTCGATTCCCACTCCAGGAATTAAAGTATTTAATATTTTTATTTCTTTGCTTTGATGTCGAGACGAGCGGAGTGTCATAACACTAGGCTCTCTCTACCCGGATATGGATCCAGCAAATAGTTGGCGTGAAGCTGAGTACTACTGAAAGTAAATTGTAATGCTACTTTAGTATTTAATGGAATTGTTGTCCGACAATTCAACTAACCGCAAATATTGGGCGTTGGGCAAATTACCATGATTCAAAATGTTTTATTTGCTATAAAAATTTTAAGGTATTTGTATACAACGTTGTTAAAATGTTGACGATGTATTCGAAAAGTATTATTTAGTTGTCGTTCTCTAAAAAGATGAAATTATCATCACGCCGATCAAGTAGAGAGTATTTTATACATTGGGTGTTGATTAAAATTAGAAGAAGATAAAGTTAAAAGTCACACTGTGTCGCGTACGTGTAATAACTTAATTTTATAATATTTAGATAGTGTGCGTCTATATTGCGAAAATAGGTTTCGAAAGTGTAACTATTTTTTAATATAAACATCTCAACTAAAAAATCAAATGTGATTAAGAAATCATAATGGTTTTATTTATAAAGTCAGCAGCACGATGTATCCCGCATATAGCAGTAGGGAACCTACCTAGTGTCAAGACACTCCATTCCGTAAAAATCCAGCGGAATATGGGTTTCCGCTGGATTTTTAGAGTGAAGAAATAAAAATATTAAGAAATAATAATAATTCATTCCCACAACTGTTGCGTGATAGTTACACGCTTGTATCCCTGCGCCACGACGGCCTCAAATGTCTCTTAATTTTATTTATAAGCCTAAAATTTTAATCTATAATTTCTTTTCAGCTTGAAAATCACTTTCAACTTCACGAGCAACAGCGTCTACTCCCGCAGCCGACGGAAAACAATCAATACACGTCGTTTCCACCAAGAATTCACAAATCTCCAGGCACGGTGAAAACTAGAGCTGGTGATAAGGGACAATATTCCCAAGTCTTTGAAAAGGTGCCGACCAGCCCTCGTGCGGCTACGCTAGGCCGAGTTAAGCGTAGTGCGTTAAGCGATGGTAAGTTATAAACTTAATTTACCATTATTTGGTATCAATTGGTACCATATCGTTAGTTGGTATATATAACATTTTGTGAAAGAATAATGTTTAAAACGCATATCATAAAAAATAACATAATTAATAAAAAAAGAGACCAGTCGTGGCGCAGGGGCACAAAGTGTGACTGTAAAAACGACTGGTTCCCCTCTCGATGAATTTTACTTCTACGCATTCAATTTCATTTCTACGCTCTGGTGTCGAGGCAAAAGAGAGTGAGTTGAGCTGAGTTCCGTCACTCAACACGCAATGCCTAAAGAACTCGGTGGAAAGTGGGGAACGGAGTGTCTTAACACTAGGTTCCCTCTGCCTGCTACCTTGCTGTGTGCGGGACACAGTGTGAAAAATAACAAAATATACAAGTAAAGATTTGATCAAATTAAAAAGGATTAATTATTACCACTTGGGTTGTTAGAGTATCCTCTAAGAGATTTTTTTTTTGAGATCATTATAATTCTAGACTATAATTTTAAACCACCTTTTTGTAAGCTTTATTTATAATGTCAATTATATAATAACAAAAGGAATTAATTTTCTCTCTAAATATTAGAAGCGCACGCATCATCATCACTCCAAACGCAGACACTAGATCGTAAAAGAATGGCGCCCAAATGCCACGCCACAGTACACGGTAGAGGAAGGGCGAGGACGATACAGCGGCCGCGTGGGGCTGCCATCGAACAGCTGATAGCTGAGGAGTGTGGGGAGATATACCTTAATAGAAGTCAGGAAGAGTTGGAAGATTCAGAGGATCCTGATGAAGGGTGAGTATTTTTTTTTATGACAATAGTACGATTAAAAGTTATTATTTTTAATAAATTGATTAAATTGAATGTGTTTATGAACTCGATGGTTTTGGGTTCGATTCCTACGAACGAATGGGCCAACGAATTATTTAATTTTTTAATTTACACACTCTATTAGTAAAAATACAAAGCTCGGCGCTGAGTTTTATCACTCGACACGAAATATCTCAAAAATTGGGGGATAGTAGGGAAGAGAGAGTTTTAACTAGGTTCCTTGCTATATGCGGAATGCGATATGAAGATAAAAAAATTGTTGCATAATTTTTTAAACTAGATACGTACAAATGTACGTGTAATTAAATGATATTGAAAATATGTATCTACTATATACTACTTATACTAATATCAATAACGACTCCTAATATCCTACTATCCTACCAATAATATAGATGTGAAAGTTATTGAGGTTGGAGTTTCATCCATGTTTCATATAAGTTAAATGTTTGATGAGAGAAGAAGAAGAAGATTATAAATTTTTGATGAAAACATTAATTAATACAAAGAAAATATTTACTCAAACCCTTTCTCCCGTTGTCATTTCCTAAGTTTCCGTTTTCTTTCCCAAGTGTGGAATCACACTTTAAAAACACTTTAAAAATGTTAAAAATATTTAATAAATAGCATTCTCTCTTGCCAGACGATAATTCTTAGTAATTATCTTTGAGTAGCGGGAATTTGTAAAAATCTCCCTACAGAGGTGCAAAGTACCAAAATAAGTTGTAAGAAGCGTAAAAATATTTCGACGTAGCTTGATGAGAACGTATGGCTTAATGGTCAGAGTGCCTGGTCGGTTTCCAGGAGGCGCGGGTTCGAGTCCCGCTACGTTAAAATTTTTATACGTTTTCTTAATAAGTATTTTTCTTTCCTAAGTGTGGAATAACACTTTAAAAATGTTAAAAATATTCACAGAATATGTCCTCACGACACACCATCAAGAGTGCCTTTGATCTGGAACGAAGAGAACCACAAAGTAAAATCTGTCGCCATACCAAGCAGCAGTACAACCAGCGTTCAACATCAAAACACCTTAGAACATTGCCACATACCGGTGGGAATCGTTTTATTTCTGCTCCTGGCGTACATTTGTATCGGGGCAGCCATTTTCTCCGCCTGGGAGAACTGGAGCTTCCTGGATGCGGTGTACTTTTGCTTTATCGCATTAGCCACAATTGGTTTTGGCGATTTCGTTCCAACTAGCTTCTCTACTATGAAACAGAGCACAGAAAGTACTAAGAGTGAATATGTACAGATGATAGCGTGTTGTGTTTATTTAGTTTTTGGACTGATATTAATTGCTATGGCCTTCAGCCTCCTCCAAGACGAAGTGGTTTCTCGATGTACGCAACTAGCCAATAGTTTGGGACTCACAAAGCAATGACAGTACGAGAAGAGCGAATGCAGCTCTACAGATAATCGCTTAAGGATGTTATGATCGTTGTTATAAGAAGTTATACGACCACTTCGGTCTATTCCATACTTCTTATTATTACATATAATATAATATATAACAATGTATAGATATCATTATTTTCTCATAGCATAATATAATGGATCGAATGAAAAATTTGAAACTTTTTACGGTGTTTGTACTCAAAATCAAGAGGTTGGTGATGTAAATAATGTAAAAACTTACTCATAAAAGCAAGGCTGAAATTGTATTGAAACAATAAAATTGTGTGAATTGTAACTTATTTTTTCTTAACCCTCGCCGCTCCTAGCGGTCTTGACAACTTTCTATGAATAAAGATATATGGCCTCATACGTTTGCTTGACAGTAATTTATTTCTGGTAGATCAACTCGTCAAGGTCGTTTCTTTCGACTGTATGTCACTTTGTATATGATTTATGACATTTATATCTCTTGCGTTCTTCTCTAATATATAGTGTGTCACTGATATAAAATTATGTTTTTAATAATTATATATCATGATTTTTTTAATAAAATGTATTTTAATACTTTTTTAAAGAATACATAAAACCTTGTAAGTACTTGCTTTATAACATAGCTAGTACATAAAATTTTAAAGTTTTTTTTTCAGTTTCTTTAATTGAAAACGTAGTATACGGAATCAGAATAATAATTCTATAAGTGTTTGAGAACATTAAAACATGTACAATGAAGATATATCGTTTGAACGAAAGAACTGTTTTCATTTCCTTGCTCTGGCTAAAGAAAAAGCTCGGCGTTAAACTCCGCCACTAAGCACGTAACATTTCAAATTCGTGCGAAAGTCATAGAACAAGACATATCTGAATAGAACTGAATTGAAGCTATTTTTGAACTCTGGGCTAATCTAATAATAAAAATTAAATTAAATTAAATTAGCTTCACGCTGTATCCCGCACACAGCAGGGTAGGCAGACGGAACCTAGTGTTAAGACACTCCGTTCCCCACTTTCTGCCGAATTCTGGAGGCATTGCGTGTTGAGTGGCAGAATTCAACGCCGCGCTTAACCATAATTCATATGTTTTTCATATGTTGTCCATTATTTCATATATTTTTCGTAAATAAATACTACAACACAACTACACCCATCAAACTAAACACCGAAAATGAGATACACCTATAAAATACAGCAGGAATATCGTACCTCCAAAACAATGGTACAGATTTGACGCCGTGCACCGTGTAACCCTCGACATCGGCTTACGTACGGTCTAACGAGATTCGTACGTTCTTGAATTAACCGTCCGTGTTATTTGATAGCTCCGAAATTTTGGGAAAATTTTGGAAATTCAAGCGGATTTTGGTTTATAACTTTATAATATATAAATTTTAGGCTTTTGCGTTTTATACAAATTTTACTAGTTTAATTTAAAATTGTACAATTGTACTATAGTAGCTTAAATTATGTACTCATGGAGTATGTTAAAATTATTTTATTGTGCACACGATAGTTCGAAAGGGGCATTATGATCTTTATACTTTATATAGCTCTGTGTGTATCAAGCTCCTTATGACTTACAACCGTATCAAATAAGCCTCGTATAAAACAATTCGATTAATGGCTATTTAAGTACACTTCTAAAGTCAATCATGGCGCACACAGAGGAACGCAAAGTGCGACTGCAGGAGTTGTGTGTTCGATTCCCATTCGGGGGAATGAAGTATTTAATATTTTCATTTCGTCGCTCTGTTGTCGAGGAAAAGTGAGAAGTCGAGTTCCGCCACTCAACACGCAATACCTCCAGAATTCGGTAAAAAATAGGCAACAGTGAGTCTTAACTCCGACTCCTCTCTGTCAACCCTGCTGTATGCGGGATACAGTATGACGCTAATAAAATAAGTACTGTGGGAGTGGTGGCTAGGGTCTGTAATAAACCCTAATTGTTCTGATCCATTGACAAAACAGATTACAGTAGCAAATGTACGTGTAATTAAATGAATTTGACTTTTATACTGATTGGACGTTTTCGTATAAAAATATTATTGGTTTTCTCATTGTTTAAAAACAGCATAGCATTTATTCCAATATCCATCACGAAATATTTCTACAGTAGGCGGAAAGTGTTGATCGGAATGCCTAAGAATAGGTTTTTTTTGGCTTTGGCGGCAAGACAGGAGAAACCTAGTATTAAATTACCCTGTTACCACTTTTCTGGACAATTTAATCATATTTTTTTTCTATTTTTTTATTTAAATTAAAAAAACGGAGAAAAATCAACACCCCAAGTGAGAATCAAATCCACAACCGTCGTGCTCATAATCAGATACTACTCCACCACGAAGACCTTGCTACTGGCCTTAGCATGAAAAATGAAATATCTCCTACTAAAAGATTTTCTTAGCAGAATAGGTATATTGTTAGCTAATAAGTAACGTGAGTTGTGTACCGTTTAAAGTACATATATAAATTGCGGTGTTAACACTAACGGTTGTTTGCGGAGGAGTCTCGCTCATATGGAAACTTGCATCAGTAATATGTACTTAACTGAAAAAGTTTCTTAAAGATTGTGTAAATCTTAAATTTTTTTATAATAATAAAGTTATAGTGGCAAAACGGCTTAGAGGCAGGGCGTCTTACTGCGAATGCGACGGTTGTGAGTTCGATTCCTACGCGTGGGAAGGAATTATTTACCTTTCTTCGCTGTGGTAAGAAGACAACGTTCGGTTTTGAATTGTGATACTCAACACGCAAGATGTTAATATTATTAATCAACTTGTGATTTTAATTTTGGTCGCAATCTTCGTTCAAAATCGTTTAAGAACAAGTGGCAAACTTAGAAATTTAAATCAGAGTTTCTCTCTCCTGTAATAGAAATGTGAGTTCTACAATAGTCAAATCAATTATCCTAGTAAAATATTATCCTAATTAAAAAATATGTGTGATCCAAATTTCATTTACTACCTCTAGGTGGTTTTGCATCACAGAAATTTAGATAACCTTGTTTAGTCGACAGTACTTATATCAAGCAAATGCTAATTTTGTTTGTTTTTGTTATTTAAAACGCGGCCACTATCCACTTCCTGACCGTAAAAGAAGTTACCGTTTGCGTGAACTTTACGGCCTTAAAATGTAAAATTCTAATAGTTCTAGTTGAAATTTTGAGAACTCCTTATAGTTAGTTTTAGTCTACACTCCCTAAGGAGCCATCTACGTTATACGTAAGATCCTACATATCAATATGTATGTAATTAATATATATAAATTTAAGTGTTTTTCTCCACGTAATTCTTGCTATACGTCGTCGTCGTCGTATTCAGTAACAGAAGAATTTTATATATACAAATATTGCAATATTTTTTAAACAACAATTTACATGACTTTCTCTTCCCTGTTTTGAAACTTATCAGTAATTTAATTTTATGGCAACGTTTATTAGACGCTGTGCATATTTCAGTATGACTTGAAATACCTTTGATTTGAATATATAAATATTAACCATCTCATTACATAGTCATGGATGAATATAGGCAAGATGATAGTTACTAAAGTAGAAACTAACAAAATATGATAGCAATTCCACCTGTTCAGAGGTTTGACGTTAAACTTAATAAAACTTTGAATACGAATAGAAATTTTGTATGAAAGGCATCTATCTAGTTTATGAACCAACAATGCAGCAAATGAAGTTGGTATACGTAAAAATTTTTGTTTTTTTCTTTTGTCTTGTAACTAGCTTTGGAATTCCGAAAATGTTAGCGTGCTTCCTTTACGTAATATTTATTGAAGTTAAGTATAGAAAAAAAATATTAGCATCACGCTATGTCTCGCACGTAGGGTAAGCAGAGGGAACCTAGTGTTAAGACATTCCGTTCCTCAGTTTCCGTCGAACTATTCGAGACATTACGTGTTAAGGGCTTTTGCCTTGATGCCAATAATAGTCCATGTCCCTGAGTGGGAATTGAACCCATAATCATCGCGTTACGGTCATACCATTGAGTCCCTGCGTCACGATGGTCTCATTTAAGTGTTGTATGTATGACTTCTGCTATATTTTCTTTCAATTGAATAAACGAAGGCAAATGTTTCAACCTCAATTTGACACTAAGAAAATGTTAAACTGTAGGTTTTTACGAAAGAACTATACTACATAATGTTATATGTATACTTATTAGTAGTCTAAGTATACATTAGTAGTAGTTTACTATTAATGTATACTTTGCAACAATCTTTTAAATAAATTATACCTTAAAATAAATGAGAAATGTATTTTTATTTCAGTATTTTTTTTGGCCTAATCCATATTATATTATAAAATAAAATATTTTTTACTTTTTCATTGATATTTATAAGCAAAAAATATAAATAAACGCAAAATTGATTGCTATACACAAGAAAATTTGCGAATATATTAGCCACGTCTTCCTTTACTTTGTTGCAAGACAGATGATGTCGAACTTCCATTTTTCTTAACGTCAGTCGAAGACCGCCAGTAAAAAAGTTGATCGATGCGTCCAAAACACAAACACCTGCTTAGCGTTTTTTTTTACATGTTCACAATATTTGTGTTCATTTATGTTTTGTTATTTTTTTATTTGATATTTAGCAGTGATTTATAATTAAAAATAGAGATTTTTTATATTTGATATCTAGTAGTGATCTATAATTATATTAATTAAAAATAGTCCGAATAACTTGCTGTTAAGCTTAATATATTTTTTTTTCAGGGTAGGCAGAGGGAACCTGAAAACCTAGTGCTAATATATTCCATTCTCGTTATGACACTTCCGTTCCCCACTATTCTATGCATTTTAGAAGCATTGCGAGTTAAGTAGCGGAACTCAACGCCGCGCTTTGCCTCGTTACCAGTTACTCGAGTGGGAATCGATCTCACAATATGTTGTGCTTGCAGTCTCATACTTCTGCCCCTGCGCCAAGACTGGCCTTATATTTTTTTCTGTGGAACAAAATTTTAAATTTTCCGCCCTTTTCTGTCCCATAAGATATTTGACAGTCTTCGTGTCCTCAGCAGTAGATGATACAATGTGTGATTCCCATTCGGAAAAAGCAATTATTTTCATTTCCGTGTTCTGGTAACAAGACAAAGTGCGGCGTTGAGTTTCAGTACTGAAAACACAGTGTCTCCAAAATTAGGCGAAAAATAGAGAATAGAGTCAATAACCATTATAGATACTAATCTATACTTAATAAGATATAGATAGCGGAAATCGATGCCGAAACAAATAGTATAATATAATGTTTACTTACTTTTTATAATACTATTACAAATATTTTTTTAGCTATTTACTACCTTCCGCATATCATAGCAGAAAGAAGCTGAAAAGAAGAAACAATAAAATCATTGGCACCTCCGTTCCCCATGAATATTTATACACATATCATTAACATTACTTACACTAACTACATCTATTTTAAGTTTTATCTAATTTAAAAAAATATAATACAACTAATCTATTTTTCGATCACATTATAAGGGTTAAAAGGAACAAAAGTAGCAACTGAGGTTAAAAGATACGTTAAATTTGCAATGGGATGAAGCTTCCAACCGGATATTTCAAATCGAATCGAGTCTTCGGATAATCCTTCTCAATCTACTGCCTATTGTATGTGAAATTGTACTTTTATTACTCTATTGGCCCGTATTTTAGATAATGTATGGTCAATTTTACTTGATATAGGGCTATCGTAGTAGTAATGATCAAAATTTACTAGTTTAAAAAAAATATTTTGCATCGAAAATTAACTTTATTACATATATATTCGGTAATTTGTATGGTGTATAGTGGGAAACTAATATGCAAAAAACATAACTTAAGAGGGTACGAAGTGTATTTCTTAACACACTGCTCTCTCTTCTACTTCCGGTCAAAATTCTAAATACATGTCCATTGTCCATATAAAAATTATTCGACATTAACCAAATCCAAAAGGTCATCCAAATATTGCTTTAGCCGTCTTGAGCCGAAGGTTAAAATTATTTCTTCGAAGGGTTGAAACCCTTCACTTATTTGATTTGGGTAAGCATTTCCTATAAGCTTAACAGAGTATGAGGCTACGGATGTATCGATTATGGGGCACGCTAATGAATTCCATTGTACAGAACAAACAGAGATCCCATCAAGCAACAGTTTATTATGGTATAGATAGATCATTTAAGTTGCATTATGTGTTGTGATAATATAAGTCATGTTCTAATATTATTGAGAGTGTATTAGATATGTAGTAGAAATATATATTTGTGATAAATATATATAATTAATAAATCTTGAAATTGAAATAAAAATGTTCAAGATTTTTGACATTTTTTGTCAGAATTGTAAGAATACTTAGGTAGTTTTTAAATTGCAACAATATTTTGGCAGGAATTGTACTTTGGTTTGAGCAATTTTTTTTGCTATATTTTTAGCTTTGGTCAGAACAAAGCTAACATCAAGCAATCACCATTCTACTTTACAGAAAACAGTAAAAGGTACTCCAATCAAACTAACGCAGTTTCGTCGTACAATTTAGACCACGTATAGCAAGACCTCGTTACCTTGTCTTTTGTAATTCCGCTAAAAGGGACCATGTCGGGTCGAGTGGACATTTATATGTTAATTGTGATTTCACTCGAGTCTGCACTTGAAATTACACACATCGAAAATTAGCCAAAAATTTGTATTCAAATGTATACGGAAAATAATAGGTATGTTAGAGCGACGGTATTTTGCGGGATTTTTTTCGTTATTCTCATTCCGTACTGGTTTCCTAGAGTTGCATATTTTTATTTAAATTAATATAATGATTAGATGTTACAAAATTTTTTATTTTAATTTTTTTATATATATATGTATTATTGCTTTTAGTTTGTGTTTTTTTTTTTCGTGACATAATTCGAATTACTTATAATATCTAAAAAAATAATGAAGATTCCTCAACAGTGAATTATTATTTTCAATTCAATTTTTATCCATACTGTGACGCAGTTACGAATATATAGCAATAACGTAAACAAACAACACACAACTACTACAAAAATACTGCAAAACAACAAAAAATCTGCCACTTTTCATTCTCAAAAAACTAGTAAAAGTTTTATTTTACGGTTTAGGTTGTGTTTAGGGTCGTGTCTATGTGTGTCATTCGTTTTATTTTACAACGATAATTTTATTACTTACTAGCGGCTCTCCCACAGCTTCGCCCGTTTAAAATACATGATTATTGATTTAATATGCACAATTGATTGACAACTATAATGACTTCTAATATGATTTTTTTACGACATTATCGTCAAAGAATTTTTTATTGTTTTAAATAAAAAAATACGACCATTGTTGATATTTGATATTTATAAAATATACATAAAGCTAATTATTTATTACACGTATATATTTTTGTAACTTTATGTTCTTTTTTACCTATATAATATACTCTGTTAAATGTGCTTATGTCAGTGAATAATTTAATTTACTCATTCAGAAACAGCCTTAAATGTTAAATTATTGATTTGAAGGATTCATAATATTCTTTGTAAAATAACTGTAATAATTGCATATTAACTCCTGTACAGTTTTTAAATTAGTTACATATATTATATGAATGAACCAACCAAAAAATCTTTGTATTTACTTGATATTTCTTTCAAGATCGTTCTTTATCTCTGTGTTGAATTAATAACGACTTAAACTTAACTGTTATGATTTATGAAGATAATCTCCACTAACAATTCAATTTTGTTTACTTTTTTATATAAAATATTATATAATAGTGCTTCAAAAATATATATTTTTATCAACAGTCATATAACCCAGACGTTTCGAACGTCATTCTTTAGCCAGGGTCATACCAGCGCGATTGCTATATAACATTCGCAGGCAAGCTAATTAATGCCTTGAGTTCATTCAAATGACGATAACTTTTTTTAATGAACCGATTTTGATGAGCCAAACTTTAGTACTTAAATTGAGTTAAAACAAAGCAATTGGTGAATTTCAAGTAAATCGGTTCAGTACTTTCAGAGAAAAATGCGGACAGAAATATGTCGACAGATAGACAGACAGACAGACAAGAAATTCAAAAAAAATCTTTTTGCTTTCTATTATTCTTTTCAAGTGTCCCTCTATCCATTTCAGTCAAAATTACTAAATGTACAGACAAAATATTTTTACTGTCTTATTATATAAGAGATTTTATAATAAAAAACTTTATAATTTTTGGCAAAATATATTTTCCTTACGCTTTCATAGAATACTTAAACTATGGTATTATGTCAATTGGTACTAATACAATAAACTCTATAACTAATAAAATGATATAGGATGTAACTCGATCGTCGGATCAACGGTGGTATTTGGGTAGAGGACCTCAGTACCCTATCCATTTCACCCCCATGTATTTCAGTGATTTTCACTGGTCCAGCAGATTTTTGGATGTTTGTGATTTTTGGAAAAAGTTAAATGATTGAATAAAAGCATGCTTCCAATAATACATTCTTGAAGAAAAATACAGCCCGATTGATGACCGCTGCGTCCGTGCTGGTGATTTTCTTTTCAATATAGATATTAAGTAAGTATTCATAGGATCTTAACATTATCAGGTTCCCTATTCAGGTTAGGAGCTAAAAAAATACTATATTATTTTCATAGAGGATTTGGATAATAATACACATTTTATGTGTACATAATAATATGTTTTATAAAAAATATTATTAATTATTTATTTCCAGTCGTGGCGCAGAGGCACAAAGTGTGACTGTAAACGCGACTGGTTGTGCGTTCGATCCCCACTCGAGGAAATGAAATATTTATTTAAATTTATATTTCCATTTCTTCGCTCTGATGTCGTGACAAAGCGCGACGTTGAGTTCTACCACTCAGCACACAACGCCTCCAGAATTCGGCGGAAAGTGGGGAACGGAGTGTCTTAACACTAGGTTCTCTCCGCCTACCCTGCTGTGTGCAGGATACAGCGTGAAGCTGATTTGTTTCCCAAAAATCACTTTTTCTATTTGAATTTCTATTTACACACAATCTATATAAATAAAATAAAAAACAGAAACATGTAAAAACCAAGCATATTAAGTTAAATTTCAAATTCACGCATCTCTGCCCACCGAATGACCGTCACACGATACTAGCGGGTAAGTAAATTGCCACTCAGATTTTTACACTTTCAGCGTTTCAGAACACGTGTACGAGTAAAAGATCCATTTAATTTTGTAAATATCACATTTCCGTGGCCTTGTAAATAGAGAACTAAAGTGTTTTTATTTATGGACATGGTGTCGTTGTGTTTGTTGGAACGATAGAATACTATGTGAAATACATAACTGTGGCAGTAGTAAATGTAATTAAGTCTAAATTAAATTATATATAGTCTTCTCTTTAAATTCCAATTGAGGCCAGTCGTGGCGCAGTGGCACAAAGTGTGACTGTAAAACCGACTGGTTGTGGGTTCGAGCCCCACTCAAGGAGATGAAATATTTACTTAAATTTATATTTCCATTTCTTCGCTCCGGTGTCGAGTAGGGAAAAAGTAGGGAACGAAGTGTCTTAACTCTAAGTTCTCTCTGCCTATCCTGCTGTGTGAGGGATACAGCGTCAAGCTGATACTCTTTAAATTTTCTTTCTTTTTTCTTCAGTAGCTGTATCTCGCATGAGACAAGATAGGCAGAAGGCTTAGTGTTATGACACTCCTTTCTCCATTTTCCAATGAATTCTGGAGGTATTGCGCAAAATAGGAGAACATACAGAAGGAGCTTAGTGTTAAGACACTCCCTTCTCCATTTTACACCGAATTCTACGGTAATGCATGTTGAATGGCGCAACTGCGAGGTACTACTAATTACGAGTGAGTCAATATCAATTTTAACCAACAACCATCACAAATGCAACCAAACCTACCAACTGAGGCACGATAACGTAAATATATCTAATAATATACTATCTCATATTACACCTATTCTGTCCACATGCTGTACTATTAAACAGGAAGTGTATAAAATTAACGTCACAGCGAGCGCGCGATGCAATCTCTCATGAAATGACATTTCACGAAATACTCCTATTTCCTGAATTTGAAAACCAATAAGCATAGCAACAGATCACAAATTAGACTCTAAAAAGTACTTTAAATCCTTTGTGAAAGACTTATTTAAAGTATTAAGTATTTTCGGAGGCCAGTCGTGGCGCAGGGGCAAAGTGTTTATCGACTGGTTGTGGGTTCGATCCTCACTCGAGGAGATGAAATATTTATTTACATGTATATTTTCATTTCTTCGCTCTGGTGTCGAGGGGAAAGCGCGGCGTTGAGTTCCGCCACTCAACATGCAAAGCCTCCAGAAATTGGCGGAAAGTGGGGAACGGAGTGTCTTAACACCAGGTTCCCTCTGGATAATATGTGTCATATGTGTGCGGGATACAGTGCGAAAAAAAACGTATTTTCGTAAAAGTATTGATTGTGTGTAGAATAGCACACTGACTAGACTGTAAACGACAGTAGTGGGCTCGATCCCCATTCGGGGGAAACTTTAGTCTTATTTCATCGCTTTAGCAGACTAAGTGCAGCGTTGAGTTCTGCCACAATACGCAAAAAATGGGAAGAACGCAGTGTCTTCACACTAACTTACCTGAAGTTAAAGAAAAAAAATATAATCTATATATATAAAAGGACTTGTGCTGACTGACTGAGGTAAGACGCACGCAGAGCCGTAACCGCTGATGGTAGAAACGTGAAATTTGGGCAGATGTTTATTTTCATATTCTGGATATCCACTAAGAAGGGAATTTGAAAAATTTTAACCCTAAAGGTATGAAATAGGGGTTGAAAGTTTGTATGAAAAATTTTTTTAATCTGTACCGATTTTTATAAAATTTGAAATTCAGACTCTTAAAAATATTTCATTGAACACGTGTTTCATGGTTTTTAAGAATTCACCTCCTAAGGGTTCAAATAAGGGGTTGAAAGTTTATATGGAAAAATCTTTAAATTGCCACCGATTTTTATAAAAATTTAAATTCAGACTGTTAAAAATATTTTATTGAACACGTTTTTCGTGTTTTTTTAGAATTCACTCCTAATAAGCGGGCGAAGCCGCGCGCGCCCTCTAGTCTATATATATAAAAGGACTTGTGCTGACTGACTGAGGTAAGACGCACGCAGAGCCGTAACCGCTGATGGTAGAAACTTGAAATTTGGGCAGATGTTTATTTTCATATTCTGGACATCCACTAAGAAAGGAATTTGAAAACTTTTAACCCTAAGGGGATGAAATAGGGGTTGAAAGTTTGTATGGAAACAATTTTTAATCTGTACCGATTTTTATAAAATTTTAAATTCAGACTTTTAAAAATATTTCATTGAACACGTGTTTCGTGGTTTTTTTAGACTTCACTCTAATAAGCGGGCGAAGCCGTTGCGCGCCCTCTAGTAATATTATATGACTTTGATTATAAGCAATGATTTAATTCAAAACATCCAGTTGATTTATATTTCTGTAAAGTGTTCAATACTGTAGCGTATACACGATGTAACCACAAAATTATCTAATTAAATGATATTACAAAGCGCTTTAATTAATTATTGCTCAAATGGCTTACGCAGCTTACGTTTACACCACAATAATTATAAACAAAGTTGGGGAGATTTTAGAATACTAATAAATGTGGACACCCATTTCTCATAAGCTTAATGAAACTTGGATTATTTTCTTCTAAGTTGTAAAATATTTAATTTAAAATAGTTAAAGCGCTATATGGCTTTTAGTTCTCGAGAAATTAGTTGATGAACATACATTTATAACAATCAATCTATGTACACATTATGTGTGCATAGACATGACAAACGGATAACTTCCTTTTTTGAAGTCGATAAAAAGTTACTTCAAGTACTACGACCGCATTGGAAAATATTCTGGTGCCAAGCTCCGTATAACTTTTAAAAGCTGGCATGTAAGCTTTCACAAAACGATACAACTTGAAATACAGAAGTTGGAATATCGAAAACTAAGTATTTGCATGTTCATAAATATTGATATAAACTGCACAAAAATCGCAAATTGAGCTGAAAATTAAAAGATTGCAGCAATATTTCTTTTTATCAGTATTTGTTAATGTTTTTTTTTTCAAGGTTCCGAAATCATAAATAAAAATTAATGAGAAAGATTAAACGTTTAAGGGGCCGTTCAAGTATTACGTAAGCAGTTTTTTTGCAATTATTGACCCCCCCCCCTCCCCTATGTCATCAAAAATAAGCAATCCTCTTACAAATATTTCATTGAAAACGTCAAAAATAAGCAAACCCAAGACCCCCCCGCCCCCCTACAGTGCTTACGTAATACTTGAACGGCCCCTAAGTCTGATTTTATAGTGTTATGCTGTAACCCGTATATAGCAAAAGGCGTATATAGGCAGGCGGATAGCATCTAGTGTTAAGACACTCCGTTCCTCACTCCGACATACCGTCCAATTATCGAGACAATGCTTGTTGAGTGGCCGAACTCAACGCCGCACATTGTTTTAAACATGTTTATGTTTGTATATTGTACTCAATACAAAAATTACAATAATAAGTAATACCGTAGTGCACTCAAATGCCATAGTTGTAAAATGAAAAAAAAAAGTCCTACGTCTAAACTGTTGAGTTATTTTTACCGTACCGGTTCCGGTTGGAACTATTTTACCGTATATACTGTTTCCGTAAAAGGAGCGCTGACACTTCCACCCTGTATAAAAAGAGTTAGGCAGAACACAAAAATAAAGACCTACCTATCGTTTGTATATAGCTATCTTACACTCAACACGCAACGTCACGAGTCCAGGAGGAAAACGAGTGTCTTGGCACTATTCTAATCACTGCTATGTGATCGATAAAACAATATATAATTTATTGGATTTATAAGTCAACTCTAAACAAAAATTGTATACCGAAAATATATTTCAAATTAAATTGTATAAGAAACCCACAAAGTCATTGTAACACAGTAACAATTAATTTGACATGTCAGAGGATTACGCGGATTCGTATCGGATCCACAAATCCGGATTTCCCTGTCCCTTGAGATTGAACGAGTGACAGCTTCCCAATAAAAATGGAGTTCACAATTTTTTTGAATATATTTTTTTAGTAGAAATGTATTTTTTGGTATATATTATACTTGTCGATATTAATTTACTTGAGTAAATAACTTACTAATTTGAGGCCGTCGTTGCGCAGGCACAAGGCCCAAGTGTATGACATGGAGTCATTGCGTGTTGAGTAGCGGAACTCAACGCCGCTCGTTGCGTTAGCACCAGAGCGAAGAAATAGAAATATTAATTTAAATAAATATTTCATTTCCTCGAGTGAGTTTCGAATCCACCAGTCACATTTTGTGCATCTGCGCCACGAATGGCCTCGTTAATAAATAAGCAAGACAGAAGACAAGCCAGAGAACAAGAGAACAAGACAACAAAGTATAAACAGCGTTCAGGTTAAATTAATAGTAAATATTATGAGCTAAAGATATAATTTTTAGTATTTTTATCAAAAATCAGCTTCACGCTGTATCCCGCACACAGCAGGGTAGGCAGAGGGAACCTAGTGTTAAGACACTCCGTTCCCCACTTTCTGCCGAATTCTGGAGGCATTGCGTGTTGAGTGGCAGAACTCAACGCCGCGCTTAACCACGACACCAGAGCGAAGAAATGGAAATATAAATTTAAGTAAATATTTCATCTCCTCGAGTGGGGATCGAACCCACAACCAGTCAGTTTTACAGTCACACCTCGTGCTGCTGCGCCACGACTGGCCTCTTTTATACTTTTATATATTTTTATAATACTAAAAATTATCATTAGTGTTTTGAGAAGAAAAAGAAGTGTATTTTTAACGTTTTTAAAGTATTAATCTACATACATTTAGAAATGCTTTGAAATTCTAATCAACTATCTTTGTGTAGCGAAAATTTGTAAAAATCTCCCTACAGAGAGGCTAACAACATAAATAAGTTGTTACAAGCATATAGGATTTTCGACGTACTACGTACGTGGAGTACGATGTACAATCAATAAACTTCAAAAATTTCGATTGAGATTATGGACTGAATCGACAGTTTTTCTTCCTAGTCAATCGCCTTTAGCAAAAAAAAATATTTACCAACAGTGTGCTTATAAAATGGAGAACGATAGGAAATAAACTTATTTATTATTTGTAACTATTGAAACTATTAACTAATACTAACACAATTAAAAAAACATTCGATTCGCTATTCAGATGAATCGTTCATACGAGTAGGGATTACATTTAAATTATGTTTACCAGCTCTATTAAGATAGAGTGCAGCGTTGAATTCTACCACTCAACACACGATGTCACTAATTTAAACAGAAAATGTAGAAATATATAAAATTAATATACGAATATATTATGAATCTTCATAAACTTAGTTTACTCTCATCGACCTAATGTATATCTTTTTAAATATACAAAATTTTGCGGTTAAGAAATTTTCAAGAAGCGCTCGCTTTTTACGAAATCTCTGATTTATAGTCTTAAGAGTTTACGTTCATAATTTTATTAAGGCGGTGTTTGTCAAAGTTAGCTCAGAAGAAAAGTTAGTTAAGACTTTATAAGGCACCTGAATTTTATTATTTAATGTCTGACTAAAAATTAGATCTAAAATATGAGGCCGTTGTTGGTACGAGCGTGTGATATAAAAGTGAAGGTTGTGGGTTCAATTCTAACTTAATTTTTCGGGGAAATTAATTATTATTTATTACTATTTTAATTTCTTCGGTTTAGTAACATGGCAAAGTACGACCTTGAGTTCCATCACTCAATACGCAATACCTCGAAAATTGAAAACATTATTATATTATTGAATTATAGTATTGGATTTCATTCTCAAAAAAAAATAGTCTATTGAATGTGACATAATAATTGAAATTTGCTTTTGTCTTTATTAAAACGTAATTAGAAATAGTAATATTATTAAAAAAACAAAAAAAAAAAAAAAATAATAAATTAATGAGAAATGAAAAAGAAATTGAATTAAATAGTTATTAATTTTTACATCGATTATTTCCCTTGTATTTCCACTATCTTTCATTTATCATATTACTATAATAAAAAAAACTTTTTTCCATTTATGAGCGCCATTTTCAAAATTTCTATAGCTTATATCAGTACCATCATTCTGACAAATTCAGCGACAACTCATTTATCAAAAACCAACTGTTTCGGCTGTAACCCGAAAGAAATCAAAATTCGTCGCCAAACGTTACCCTCCTCTCGCAGTTGGTCAAAAAAGGTTTAGATTACTATTACTATATAATATAAATAAAAGGGTAGGCAGAGGGAACCTAGTGTTAGACATTCCATTCCCCACTTTCTGCCGAATTCTGGAGGCATTGCGTGTTGAGTGGCAGGACTCAACGCCGCGCTTTTGCCTCGACACCAGAGCGAAGAAATTAAAATATAAATGTAAATAAATATTTCACTTCCTCGAGTGGGGATCGAACCCACAACCAGTCAATTTTACAGTCACACTTTGTGATTCTGCGCCACGACCGGCCTCAATTCTATATAATATAATTTTATAATTTATTTTAAACTTTCTAAAATGATAAAAATACATTAAATTTCAAAATCAATTGACAACAAATCATAAATTGATATAGGACCTCTGACCTATTTAGTGTGACTAGTTAATTATTTTAAATCAATTTACCAAATGACACGCTAATTAATATGTCCAACGAAATGAAGGTTTAATTTAAATTTACTATATTATTGGATTAAACGTTTATTTGAATTAACTTTTAAATTTTTATAAGAAAATAAAAAGCTTACTTAAGAACCATTAAGGTATTACCACGGAATATTTCCTTTAAATGACTATTGCTATATCGAAGAATATTGAGAATAAATAATTCTGTGCTCTAGGAAGACAAAGCGTGGTGTTGATCTCCGCCATTCAACGCATAATATTTTGTATTCGGGCTGACGTCTGCTTTTCTTTAAGTGAAGACAATGTACTGCCTTAAAACATGAAAAATCATTTAGTATATTTTTGCTTTAGTTAGATAACGCTATTTGCTTATTTTGATTAACGTTATTGAAAGAGATAAGGCATAGCTTTTAAAATGTTTCTTAAAAGTTGGAAAGTGGCGTCTCGACCCAGCCAAAATTACTTAGCGTAAAAAAAATATAATTGTCATAAAGTGTACTTGGAGAAGGTAAAGAGCAATAAGAAATTCTAACAAGAATGGGTAAAAACGAGTTTAAGTCATAAAATTCATGGAAAGGGAGATACGAGCTAGTCTTTAATATACAAAGACAAATCAGCTTCACGCTGTATCCCGCTCACAGCAGGGTAGGCAGAGGGAACCTAGTGTTAAGGCACTCCGTTCCCCACTTTCTGCCGGATTCTGGAGGCATTGCGTGTTAAGTGGCAGAACTCAACGCCGCGCTTAGCCTCGACACCAGAGCGATGCGAAATGGAAATAAAATTTTATGTAATCGAACCCACAACCAGTCGGTTCTACAGTCACACTTCGTGCCGCTGCGCCACGACTGGCCTAGTCATCAAAAAAATCATAATAGTTTATATAAATCTTACATTTATAAATATTATTTATATATAACATACAAACTCAACTAAACTCCGATATTCTGTTAAAAGTTCACCATCCGCATTCGTTATATCGTCGTCGTGCTCCACTTCACTTTGGTTCAGTTCTTTAAAATCTTTTACCGCATGAATTAGTTCAGACATCAAATAGTTTTAGTGACTTCAATTGTGGAATTCTTTCTTGATATTTCCCAGTTGTGCCATATTATATTGTATGCATTTTCTATTTAAATGGTTTAAAGTTTTAAGGAAAAATGGCCATCATGGTACAGTAGGACAGCGTCTGACCGCAAACGCGGTGGTTATGAGTTCGATTTCCATTTCCATTTTCTCGCTTTAGTAGTATAAAATACGGCGTTGATTTTCGTACATACGTACGTCGTCATGTAATTCGATTAGTGGAGAATGGTCTCCTCTGCTATAGCCTGGATGTTTAAAAACCACACTATGAAATTGGCAAAATATGTAATGCGGCATCTTTTATGTACATAGACGGTTACTACTTTAATTAACTGTCAATAATCAAGAATTTGATTCGATATGTATATATGGGATGGGAAAATGGTTTGTCATAATAATATTACATTTTATAAAGAAAAAAGTAAATAATAAATTAAAAATAACAAATGAAAAGATTTATTTTCACACTCAATCTCAACTTTAGGTATAATATCAAAATATACAAATTGTCTGTCACGTCGACACTCTGTCAACGTGACACGCACACACGCACGTAGCGAATCACGACGTGATGCTATATAATGTTTATGTGGAATATTTACTTTCACCGTGCTATAGTGAAATAGATTTTTTTATAGCTAAATTATTTATTTTCTTTATGACTGGACGAATTCTAGAAGAATTCTGGATGAATTGCGTGTTGTGTCGGAACTCAACGCCGCGCTTTACTTCGACACCAAAGTGAAGAAATGAAAATATTACATATTTCAATTTCTAAATCAACTTACAACTGCCGTATTTAGTAAATTTTTGGTACAAAAATAAATTGAGAAAAACCTTATAATTATATTTTTATTACTATATTTCACAATGCAATATTTTACAAAAGATTGCATTATGAAACCTGTAATTTTAGTTCATTTCGTTAAAAGTTTAGTTCATAATTATATTAGACGGTCTTTGTAAAACTTGGCTGAGGGGAAAAGTTATTTAATATTTAACGACCGCGCTTTACTATTTACTCTTCCTCACTCGAAATAGAGTAAACAGAGTGAATCTCGCGGCAAGACACGTATAAGAGTTCTTACACCCGAATTAGATACATGTTGTGTAGCGAAACTGTCATTTGAATGGCGGAACTTAACGCCGCATTTTGTATTTGCAGAGGATGGAATTTAAAATAATTTTAAATATATCTAATCATGCTTTCAAACTAGGATTCAAGCCCACGACCATCTCGTATACAGATAAATGCTACGACCACTATAGATGTTTAATTTTGAAATATTTTTTGTCGAATAGAAATAACTGGACCCATACAGAATTTTTCTTTGAACACCTGTTAATTATTTTGTGGCATCAATATTGAAGTGTAGGTGTATATCAATATTGAGGCTTAACGTGAATTATATGTATATCTATACATATTCACTTGAATTGACACAAAGAGAATAACAAAAAATAATTTCGTTTAAAATTGTAAAAAAATATATCAGTCCCGTTAGAACTTGAATAATGCGACTTCTATTAAATACAAGCTCTGAATGAAGTAATTTAAATATTTGAAATAAAAACTATCGTGGCGCAGTGTCTGAGAACTAGAATAAATAATAGAAATTCAATGCTTGTGGGCTCAATCCAATCTCTGGGAATTGATAATATTTACCTTCATTTCATCTCTATAATAACAAATAGCGTGGCGTTGGGTTCTACCACTCAACACACAATTTTTTAAATTTCACAGATAATAGAGAACGGAGTGTCTGTACCATAGGTTCATTTCTGCTTATCGTGCTTTGAAGAAAAAAACAGTGAGTTAAAGAAAACTATATATACAAAAGTAGTGTTACTAGTGTTAAGACACTCTGTTCCCCACTTTCCGTCGAATTTAGGAGATATTGCGTGTTGAGTGGCGGAAATCAACGCCGCTCTTTGCCTCGACACCAGAGCGAAGAAATGGAAATATAAATTTTAATAAATATTTCATTTCCTCGAGTGGGGATCGAAATAAACATCCTTAGATCATTAATTCACTCTCATGTTCACTCTCGTAAAAGCATCTGTAAAAAGAAAACGACTATAGTCGTAGATTGCCAGCAGATAGATAGATAGATAGATAGAAACACATCGTTTTTGTGTCAAAGCCATCGTTATCTCGATACTTGTTTGGAAACTAATGAGGTTAATCTGTATATTAAATGTTTTATATTCCGTAATTTCCGCCGAATTCTATAGGCGTTATGTATCAATTGACGGGACTCAAAGGCGCGCTTTATCCCGGCACCAGAGCGAAGAAAAAAATATATTAAATATTTCATTTCCTCCAGTGGGAATCGAACCCACAACCTGTCACGTTTACAGTTACACGTCACTTGTGCCCCTTTGCTACGACCGGCCTCTATATTCGTTATGGTGCAATATTTTCATTATATGTATTTTCACTAAAGGATCTTATAAAACGTGGTTTAATGTAATAACTATGTATTAGAAATTTATTGAAACCGCTGCTCTGATTTCAAATACTTTTATTAGAAGTGGCTGTTTCGAAAAATTTTATAGCAAATTCTCAAGTTTCGTAGCAAAACTAAAAGGAAATATAATAGAAAATGGAAAGAAAAATGTATTTCATCCATTAAAATGGCTTAAAAAAAAATGAGGTTAGTCGTGGCGCAGGGGCACAGAATGTGACTGGTAAAAACGACTGCTTGTGAGTTCGATCTCGACTGGAGGAGATGAAATATTTACTTATATTTATATTTCCATTTCTTCGCTCTGGTGTCGAGGTTAAGCGCGGCGTTGAGTTCTGCCACTCAACACGCAATGGCTCCAGAATTCGGCAGGAAGTGGGGAACGGAGTGTCTTAACACTAGGTACCCTCTGCCTACTCTGCTGTGAGCGGGATACAGCGTGAAGCTAATTTAATTTTAATTTTTTAAATTTATATTTTCATTTCTTCGCACTGGTGTCGAGGCAACTCCAGAACTTGGAAACAGAAAGTGGAAAGTGGAGAACGGTGTGTTAACACTAGATTCCCTCTGCCTACCCTGCTGTGTGTGTTTAATCAAAATAAATGTGAATAAAAATACAAATTTGGAATGTAAAAATGGAGCAACCTACTCCTCGTACGCTGACGTACCAAAACTTGTGAGAGTAATTGAGGTCCAGTGTGAACATTATACTATAGCCTCGCTAGTTTATTTAACTTGGTTCTCCAGGAAAGCAATAATTTATCTCTACCTACCTCTCAATATACAGTATGTTTCTAGCCTCACGCTATATCCCTGAATATGTGGGAAATGGAAATGACTTATTGTAAAAGCACTCGTTTTGTGCCCAATTTTCGAGACTTTTAAAGACTTTTAAACAATTTTGTTGAGTGGCGTAACTTAACGTTGCACTATGTCTTGTTACCAGTGAGTTGGAAATATTTTTCATACTAGTGTCGTTTATACTCAGACACTGTGCCGCTTCGTAACGATAGCCTCGAACTCGAAAGGAAATGTATGATGACTGAAAAATGTCTGACATAAAATTTTATTTAATATCATCTACTGAACTCTATGGTAGGGTACAGAGTAAGTAAAGGAAGGAAGGAAGGTCGTTAGGAAGCCATGCATACAAATAATATAAATGTTCTTCAAATTTATATTTAGACTCGGTACCATTATACTTCACTTAAACTATCTTCTTCTTCTCGAAGCTACTCGTGGCGCAAAGGTCCAAAGTGCGTAAACGCGACTGGTGGTGGGTTTTATCCCCGCTCGAGGGAATGAAATATTTACTTAAAATTTATATTTCCATTTCTTCGCTCTGGTGTCGAGTCAATGCGCGGTGTTGAGTTCGGCGAAAAATTCGGCGGAAAATGCGGAACGGAGTGTATTAACAATAGGTTTCCTCTGCTGTTTGCAGGATACAGCGTGAACTACCTTGTTTAACAAATAACAAGTAAAACAAAATATGAAGTCGTCGTTATAAATGTTTCACTGGATTTTAAATTCACTCTCTGGGGGTAAAACTGAAGAAACCAAGTTTATTAGAAGGGATATTTATACTAACCTTATATTAAGTAGATCACCAGAGACTAGACTTGGCACAGGGACACACGCGTGCGACTGTCAACGCGAAAAATTGTGTTTTTATTTCCTCGCCAGAGTCACGAGGCAAAATGTGGCGTTGAGTTCAGCCACTCAACTTGCAATGCCTCCAGAATTCAGCGGAAAGTGCTCTTTCTACTCTGTGTAATTTAAAAAAGTAGATGTAATTTTTCAAGAAAACTTTTGCTATCCTTCTGGTCCTAAGTTTAATATGAATATATTCATACGGTCTTTATACGGTCATATCTAATTCCTAAATACTTTCACTATAGTGCGTGTGGCAACATTATTTTAATTCACGAAACATCTTTTTTAATAAAAAAATCACACTTTAGGATAAGGAATAACTAAACTATATAAAAATTGTACATAGGAAGATCAAGCAAAATAAATTTTGGACTTTTCAATTACTTCAATTATAGTCTCTAGATCTTGGAAGAACCCTCTTATGTAAATTTCTAATATAATTTCTTATATAGTTATATCTAATGATATAGTTATATTTTAATAATTAGTTCAACTCAAAAAATATTATAACTTTTCAAAATAAGAAAAAAGTAGGAGCTTACATTGCTATACCCCTACTAGCGTAGGATAAGATGTGGATAATTGGATATTACTGCTAGCCTATTTCTTTCATCCTATTAAGATTAAAGGATCAATGTTGCTTTTTCCTCTCACGAGTTTTGCTAACATTGTATTTTGTTTTCCAAAAATTATATGTAATGTAAAATTATGACTGGGTTTTCTATAAATTTGTTTTATTTTTTACTTTTTATTAAATATATATATGAAATTATTTTCAGTTTTCCATATGATTCGTAAGAAAATATAAACCTAAATAATAAAAATAACCTGGAAAAGAATAATAGGTAAAAAAAAATATCTGAGCTATCGAAATGAACAAACAAAATAAGTAAAAGTAACTACAGGAAACTCCTAATATTAAAAATGATAACCCCAACTATTTAAAATTGACATAAAGTAATAAGCAAATGTAACTTATGTTTTTCTTATATTAGAAAAAATACTTAACTTATTAAAATGAAATAAGAAATAATAATAATGAATAAACATAACCAAATAAATACATAAAAACTAACAGTCAATCGAAAATGTATGGAACCTAGTGTTAAGACACTCTGTCCCCCACTTTCCGCCGAATTCTGGAGGCATTGCATGCTGATTGCAGGAAATCAACGCCGCGCTTTACCTCGACACCAGAGGGAATGAAAATATAAATGAAATAAATATTTCACTTCCTCGAGTGGACCGGGGTGAATCGAGCCCACAACCAGTCGATTTTACAGTCACACTTCGTATCCCTGCGCCACGACCGATCAATTTTTATTTTTAAATCTTATACATGGTCTCTTGAGTGCCATTAAAATTAAAAATTATAAAAAAATTACAAGTTCCAACCACACGTCTAAGTTTTATAATCGAACTATTTATTTCTTTGAAATCTGCATTAAAGTATGATCAAGTCAGCCAACAAACTTCTTCCCATTTTCCGATTGTTGTAACAAAAGCTTTGCGAAAGGAATCGAGTGCAGATTTATACTATTTAACAAAAAGGGGAACCTTTTATGAGTAGGGGAGAGGGGGGTAGCTTTGCACAGGGGCACCTTTGAAAATATGTGTTAACAGAGCTATTTTAAAAAGAAATTTTGTTAGATTTTTTTTTGAGTAGTGGCAGCACTAACCTGCACACGTGTCACTTGTCACCGCTGATATATGAGAGCCCGTGGTTGAGTTACGAGGAGTGTTTGATTTTGAGTAAAATTTTAAACATTTTTAAATAAACGCGTAAGGATCGCAGGGATCCAATTCATGGTATATGGTTTTAATTTTTCCTCTTTTAGTTAGAATTTTTCATATATCATGCAATAAACTAGAAATTAATACAATTTTTAAACTTTTACTTGAAAAAAAAAACGTTTTTAATTTTTCAAATACCACTGAGGCAGCTTTGAACAAAATAAGGGGGGCAGTTTTGAATATTATTATATATAACAAAATACCGCGAAAGAAAAACAAAACTAAACTGAACTTTTCTTTACAAGAAACTGACGTATGAAGACTACGT
>JAATLQ010037944.1:0-69957 GCA_013421005.1 Heliconius erato x Heliconius himera | reverse complement strand
ATTTTTGTTACCAAAAACAAGTGCCTTAGATCTCATTATGTGAATTAATAAAAATAAATTGAATTTACTGTATATTTTATTTTCTTTATACGTAAATATATACCTTATATAATAAATACCACTTATTTCATTTAATTTTATTGAAAAAACTATTTTAAGTGCCGATTTATTTTCGGGTATGTCACACCCCGCCACATAGTGTATGTAACTTTTCTTCACCACACTCCCGCCGGGTTAAATAATATATGCACTTAAATTACGTGTGAATTTATTGGCATGTGGTTAGCATTTCGATATATTCAGTACTGAACACCGATTTTTATTTTTCTTTTATTTTATTTTTTTACATATCAAAATATGTATTATGTGTAAAATTTTCAAAATTTTGCGCAGATTAAAACCATATTTGGTTTTTAAATAACCTTTATAAGAAAAAACGTAGAATAGCGCCATCTAACCAATAATCACTGAATTATTTCGCCAGTATTCATTCGACTTAAACAAAGTACAGAATCTAATTTACAACAAATTGAAATAATAATAATCAACAGCTAGGTGAAAATGATTTAATTTACGAAAGATCTTGTGTATACATTGTTATTATTTACGACATCGTAAATCATTTTTAAGTTTGAGATGTTTACGAGCATGTCTCTAAGGGTGATGTTCGCGCGGCACAATGTGCTCGAAGCTGATTGGCTGACGATAATGGCGGGGAGCATGCGCGCTCGACGTGGGTTCGGTCATTGCCGAATACTGGCGCGTTTGCTTCGAGATACCAGGACTACAGCGCTGTGAAGGAGTTTCTATACTAAGATAACGCATTTATTCCAATTTAAGCTCTATTATTAAGAAATAAGAGTTGTATTGATGTGAGGTGGCGGTCTCGTTTATGTTAAGCCATTCTGACAGATAGCGAGGTGTGCCGGCCGTATCGTAAAATGGCAGTTAAAGCACTTACAGATAAGGTTTAATCCCGCTTTTACAAGTGTTGCACGCTATTAAAGTTTCCGAAAATTGACGCGGCGCTAGAGATGCCACTGGAATTTTTTTGGGATGGCAATGAATTATGAAGCATTGAATGGAACAATAAATGGAGGTTAATTAAACAGTATTCCACATTATTTTACAGTTGCTAAGTTTCTTTGAACATTGTAATTTTTTTTGTAGTTAATAATAGAATTTCAAATTGTGCATCAAATACACATATTTTAGAGCATAAAGATAAATTTGGAGATTATGGTAACTGTAGAATTAGATAACACATCTTTTTATGTGTTTACATAACGAAATTGACCTTATCAGCAGACAGAGGATAAAGAAAAGTTCATAATTATCATAAGCTTCATACATAATTGTAAATTAATCTTATCAGAGATAAATTAATTATATTTAATTTTATTTTATCATTGTACGGCACTATCTCTACAGTTTACTTTGCATTCGACAGATGGCGTTACATGTATCACGCGCTGAGTTCTTAGTTGTCACGAATGATTGTTAAGAGTTTTTCTATTCTATTATTTTCTATTTTAAGAATATATAATAGTATTTGTGCATAATAATCAACCAACCAGACATTAGAGTCTTGTGTTTATCGAGTTTTAGGTCCTTGTTCAATATAGTGAACTATGATACAAGTTATATTTGTAATTGGTACCAATGTTAAATATGTTTTTTATAATTGCCTACTGTATGTTATTTAGAAAATAAATTAATTTGACATTTACAAGTTACAGCACTGAGAAAATATTTTTGGATGGGAAATACATAGAATAATAACATTTGTTATTATTACAAAAAATGTCATGTTGCTCTCATATATTAAGTTTACTCAAAAGTTATTTTAAACTTATACTTCAAAATAAAAACTTATTTATACAGTTTTTATGACAACCATTGATGAATAAAATTCAGAGTAGACTATCATTATTAATACTATTATCAATTAACTGAGACTTACTGTTGCAGTGTGTGTTTATTATTATGATAAAATTTACATTATTTTCGTTATATCGACCATAACAAAAATAAATATAAACTTTCTCATATTATGGGAAAAGCAACTGTGGTTTACTAAATGATTGTAATAGGTCTATATAAAAAAAAAACAAAAATAATATTTAAATCTTCAGTGTTAATCAAAATATATTATTGTTAAATTTATTCAAATTTTTTCTAAAATGGTATTGAAAGTCAAAATTTTAAAAATATTTTTATGTATATTTAAAATCTTCATTATGTTAGAGAAGTACAAAAATATTATTTGAAACAATTAACATTTTTTTTTTCAGATTTTCTGAATCTTGGTTTTATTCAATGTAAGTTGTAACACTTATTTTCCATGATAAGTATAAGTATCATAACATTAAACTGCAATTTTCATATCTTTATTAAGTATATTAATTAAAACATAATTTAGATCTCAAATCTACTTAGGTATACTCCACTTACCTCGACAATCTCTATCCATGGAACTGCCGAAGCACTACTGTGACACCAGTCTTTATACAAAGAATATAAATATTTAAACCATGCGAAAAAAATGCGAAATAAAAGTTACCTTGTATGTATTAAATGACAGGCAGGTTAGTAACAAAGCTACAACTAAAACTAGTACACGGATACGGCTACCCCTTGTAGTGTTCAATGTAAGAAACTTGTTTACTATCAGAACCGAATATGATCTCAAGAACGGCATTATTCATAAGAAGCATTATGTTTCTCATTGCCCCAAGTCACCGAATATAAGCTGCGAGGGGAGCTATGATAATAATAAGGGACCAAAACATGCGTTGTAAAGGAACTCGAAAATCCTCGGATAATTTTAGAACAGCTGCTTTAAGTTCACAATGCACGGATTAGACAGACCAAATATGTATTAAATGTACGAAAGAAACATGTCTTTTGATATACGAGGTGTTAATTTGTTTATTTTTTGATGCAAGCTAAGCGCGCAAATTGCAAAGTAAGCGGTTCTCAATAAAGCGCACCAAAGTGAGGCGGGTGATATGTGATCTCGATTGTTTCGCAAGTCAAGAACATGCACTGCTGTGTTCGCTTTCGCAAAGAAGTAAGCTCACCTTTCTAATTCTTTTCTTCATGATACGCTCAGCGGCGTACACGCTGTCGCCGAGCTCCATCTTGTGCATCCCCAGCTTGGATGGTTAAAACAGTCACAAAAATCCGTAAAGCACTGCAATCCTATTAGTGTGATCCTCTCACTGCATCCGATTTGTATTGCACCGCAATCCGATAAACATTTCTTTATCACAGTTCACACTCCGTACACAGTCAGCGTTCAAAGTTGCCGCGCAAATGCTTCTCGTATTTTGGCGTGCAGCGAAACGTCCTCTCTCCTTGAAGTCGCAGCAGTAACTGAAGAAGGGGGAGGAAGCCCCAGCGCCCCGCGCGCCGCACCCGCCGCGCCCCGCGCCGCTCGCTCCTAAGCCCCGACAGAGTGCGCCACGCACTCACAAACACCCGCTCGATATCTGTAAACAAGTTTTATTTTCATCAGTGTTTTGAATTTTCAGAGCACGTCGTCCTATTGTATTCCTTTACTTTAACATATTATTATGTTTACTCATCGAATATTAACACTGCAGTGTTGTTTTACTTATATTTACTAAATTATAGGTAGTATATAAAGAAAGTATATAATAGATTACATAATGACTGATCAATTACCATCGCAAATGAAGACTAATTGATATAGGTAATTTTTCACAAATCTAGGCGCAGTATGATGAAAAACATGAGCATAATATAAATGAAATAAGTGTCGGCATAGTAGGTATATTGCGTCCCCGGTCCCCGGTGCCCGTGGTGGCGCGGAGTGGCGCGTGGAGGCACGGGCCGCGCGGCGTTGCCGCTCCGCGCCAGCTGCGAGCGAGACCGAGCGCCTACCCTATTATTTACGCGCGCCGTTGCCGCTCCGCCCGGCCTACGTTGATTACGAGGACACCGCTTTTACGTTCGATCATCCGGCTCTAAAACGCGAGCGTATTGCACGACTTTTAGCTATCATATCGTATAGATAGCGTTGTCATATTTTGTTATCGACGTCTATATATAGGATAGTATGGTTGACGTAAAGTTTTACCTGATTCTAGACACCGGTATCCAATTTTCAATAAGAGTCGCACACGAAGCTCATCGATCGAGCGCAAACTTAGTTTCTGGTGAAAAACTTATTATTTACACTTGCAGTAGTACAAACGACGAAAACGTCAGACCCTCGACGCGCACGTTTAGTAACTAAGGCATTTTCGGTCGTATCGAATCGGTCCGGCACTCGTGAAAGGTCGGCGCTGGGGGTGCGCGGGGCGCGGGCGGCGGCCGGCGAGCGCGAATAGTATGTAATATAGGCGGGCGAGCGCGGCGCGCGGCCAATGGGAGCGCGGCGGCCGCGCCCCGTGCGGCGGCCCCGGCGCGCTCTCGCTCTGGCGGCGCGAGGCCCGCGTTGTTTTTTGTGCCCGCACGGCTCACATAGAAAAAATAAACGGACATTTTGGATTACGTGCGCCGCGAAGGGCCCCCGGAGCCCGGAGCCCGCCGCGGAGCCCGGATGCGGGCGCGCCTCGTATTTATTTATTCCTGCGGCACGCCGCTGCACAGATACGGTGCCATTAATGTACACGGTTTGCAGCGTGATGCGATTTGCAACGCGTCACGTTTGATTTATGATCGTATCGTTCGACACGTCGCTTGAATTGTAATATATAAACGGGATACATTGTTGGCGCGACGTGTGCGTGACAGATAGCAATGTAACCAGCTACCAGATAGGGCTGAATGTTTTAGGCAACTATTCTATCAAATAGTCTTGGCAAAAAGTATCTATTTATTTATTACTAGAGAAATTATCTGTTATGTTTCAATCTACAAATAGGTAAGTATTTAGTTACTGATTTACCACATGTTATTGTATTTGGGTCCACATGAAAGAAGCTAGCAATTAGAACCCAATATTTGACAATATTTCTTTTTTATTCAATTAACAGAGAAGAAAACTAACCCAAGGTATTTTGACAGCTTAGGTAGATACTTTATTCTCAATATATTTTCTTTTCCAAGATCAAGAGCCAATGGAACTAAATCTCGATTCGACCATATTTTAACGACACAGTCTCAAATAATAAAAACAAAAAGATAAAATTTACGTTCAAAGCAAGCAAAACGAATTAATGTGTAGTCAATTATGTTATTTCTGTAGCTTGAATTAACCTCGATGGAACAGCAAGCAATAGTTTTTAAAAATGATATAGAGATTTTATTAGTTAGACACTACATTTTTAAAATTATTATAAAAAATTATGAGTGATTTTACTTAATTTTTATTTCTCCTCGCCGATCAGTTAGTTACCCGAACCGAATGTTGAAATCGGTGAATGTAGATCCTGCAATAATTAAATACAGCTTTTTTTCTTACAATATCGTAATAGTTATTACATGGATACCCAGAAATCTAATAGACTTACCTATAGGTTATTTAATGTATTGTAATTTTTATTGTACAATAGATTATTGTAATTTTTCTGGCACATTTTAATATGATCGTTACGCAACAGAGACGTTCTAACTAGGTGCACCTTGTTGTGAATAGAAACTTCTGGTATAAAGATTTTACCACCGTCGTCGGTTAAAACAAGAGATAGAGTGCTATGGCATTAGTGTTTATAAAAACTAACCTTGTTATAAACACGCGTTTACCTATCACAGGACTGTAGTCACTCTAGGACTCTAGTCAGCCAAGAATATATATAAAATTCGGTAGTTTAATTTCTCACCCGGTAGTTTGCCGTGCTTTGCGCATACGATAGTTAGAATCTGCTTGTTTCTCTTGATTATACTTTTATTGGCTGAGGCGATGTTTGCAATTGCTACTTGATAGTAGAGACAAGAGAGCATTGTTAATATGTAGAGTAGGTACCTTCGTTATCACTTAATTACGCCGTGTTCTTGAGACTTGTATTTACCTATATGTGTCCCAAGTATGGCAAAGGCGATAAAATCTTAATGTATAAATTCCTCCATAAATTACCTACCATTTTTTAATTTGACCATCTGTCATTACAACTAGGTACTTTTTTCAGCGCCACGTTACAGCAGAGTAGGCAAAAGGGAATCTAGTGTTAAGACACTCTGTTTCAAATTTTTTGCGGAATTCTTGAGTTGAGCCGCGCCGCGCCGCGCTTTGTGTCGACACTAAAGCGAAGAAACGAAAATATTAAATATCTCATTTCTTCAAATTTAAATCAAACCCACAACTTGTTGCATTTAAAATCACACTTTGTACCCCTGCGCTACGACTGGTCTCAACCAGGTATCTACTTGCTTATATATGTATATATAATATTGAAGACCATGAGACCATAGATAAGCTTGAAACACACGTAAAAATATGAGCTATGGGGAAAACAGCTTCGGCTGCTTCGGCGGCTTCTTTTCTGGTATAATAACAATTTACTATTAAGTGAAAGCACATAATAGCCTGTACTATGCAAGACCGATAGACCGACCAGAGATAGTGTTTTTGTAGAAAAATGTAAAATGGACATTAAATCGTATAGTAACGATAGTATATAAAAGAAAATGCTGCACAATTTTTTTCGCTGCGTAAATGAATTTGTTTTGTTTTTTTTTTCAAATTCTAGAGGCATTGCGTGTTGAGTGGTGTGGCTTAACGCGTTATCTCTACGGGGTAGCCGGAGAGAATAACATATTTTGTTCAATTTTTTATTCTCTTGACATGCTTTGACGTCCTCGCTAGTAGGTACCTGCCGTTTTATGAAGATCGCATCTACGGAGCATTTATCTTAATTTCATTCTTTTTCAGTACTACCGTTTTCCTGTGCAACTTATAACAGTGTCGGTACCAATACTGCATTGTGTATGGCCAAACTTGCAGCTGATGTTTCGATCTCGTTAATACTTTGGAGCTAAGGCACCGATAACTCCGTTACCGGCAGCAATACGCCTTTCCACGTTAATTTCGTTTCTTTCATCTCTACTTCCCAAATATATCGCTTTATTCACTTGTACATTATTTACGTTGATCTTGTATGCTGTCATTTCTTCATTTGGAATATAAATAAGAGAAGCGAAAAGGATTTTTGGCATTTGTAACCCATAACAGAACCCGTATTGTCAAAAAAAAACTAAGTGTCTTGACTCTAAGTTCTCCCTGCCTACTGTGCTATGCGAGAAGATGCGTGAAGGTGATTTAAATAAATACACATACATCGATAAATATGCCGTCGAGGCGCAGCGGCATCGCGTCTGCCATAACCACGACGGTGGTAAATTTGGTTTTAAATCGGGAGGTATGAGTTTTTTAAAGGACAAGAGGTTGAATTCCGTCACTGTTTATAGTATATACCTATGTCTCGAAGATTGGGTTGATATTCGAAATGTTTTAACAGCGGGTTTCTTCTGCCTATTCTGCTATGTGGAAAAATAAGTAAGTAATAAAGAATAGTTAGATAGTGATGTCGAAACTAAGACCAATTCATGCCTATTACGGCTATTTTCCGGCGTCGCGTCGCGTTGTCTCGGTCGCTTTCTGCATCGTTCATCTATGACTCCTTTCATTATGTTGTAGTATCGTAGGAGTAACTTCGAGCCCATAGGTACCTACTTGTCAGACTTGTATCTACGTACATTGCGCCTCAACAACAACTTTGTAGACAGCCGTTTTTGTGTTTATTTAAAGGTTTGTTTGTCTAAAATGATTTAATATATTTCATTTTCAATTCAAGCGCCATAGGTTTATTTGGCCATTGAATGTTTAGCAAAAGCGTCAAATTCATGCGTCACAAACTTCTTTACGCGTGCAACTTATTATTGATAAAGGATTGATATTCGGTATTTATCCAAATAGTATACTACAAATACCTCAATACCAATATAGTAACCGAATATTTGTTAGATCTCCACAGACAATATCATAGTAAAATTTAATTAATCAAATAAAAGTAGGCAAAATTTATTTTAATATTACACAGAAAATTGTACTAATAGGTAAGGAATCTCTTAAGGAATTTTAAAATGATTATTCAAGAAAAAACAACAACGAATATTTCAGTAAACTATATTATTATAAATAATGACACAACAATCACCTACGGAATAAGCGGGATAAGTTTTTTTTTTACAAAAAAAACCGCCGGGACCCTTTTGACCGCTCATCAGAAAGATCGTTATCTCGAGGCTTCGACTTCGGACCCTTGTGTTAATGTATTCGTGAGAATTAATGGCTCAGAAAATTTGTAACGACTTGGTATCTATAGATGAAAATTTCATATCAGATGTTGTTATTAATATAAATGTTATTTTTATTTAAATGGAAGACACGTATTATATTAATAGTATAGGAGATAGGCTTACGCCTACGTGGTGAGTGACCGAGATTTTAAAATCATTTTTTATATGATGAAATTTAGTTTAATTTCATACGTACTTATATATTTTGCAATATGCTAAAATATATAGAAGATATATTCTTATTTAGTTTACTTATAGGTAACTGAAACATGGAAATTGTGTCTTTTTACGGGCTAAAAGGGGCTAAAGTCAGGTTAGTGTATTTTATCCGTAAAAAAACTCGGTTGAGGTACAGCTACTAATTCGCCGCTTACCGCCGGAGTTCAGGAGACTACGTCTTGAATATAGGAACTCGACGCCGCACCTTGTCTGGTAGAGATGAGAAAAAAAAATCCTTCCCTCGAGTTCCTACTGGAAAAGAATGGAACCCACAACCATTGTGTTTACTGAGACTTGATGACCTTATAATTAAAATATTGTAACTGCTAATTATGATGTAGAGTTCTAAAGAATAAATAACAAGGTTAATACGGAAAGTATCTTTTGTGTTCTATATAGAAAGAAAATCGACAAAAGATGATGACGTTCTTTTGTTAAAATCTGACTGACTGTTTGAGATATAATGTATAAAACTAGGTTCACTCTTCATTATTTTAATAAGAACTAGTGACCGTCAATTTCGTTTACGTGAGACTTATTGGGCCTTGCCATGTTACTTTTATTTGGCACGCGCTGTCATTGAACTAGCAAATGATAAGCAAAGATAATCAAGATACTTCTCCGATTTTCATACGGTTAAGCGGTAATTCAACGTCGCGCGTTTGACACAACGTTGTGCGGAGAAATAAAAAATATAAATATATAATAGAAATACTACCATAATTATGATCCTGAATGGAGGTAGAACTCACAGACATTTCAATGACATCCAACGCTATTCGTTTAAACGAATTCGTTCTTTATTCGAATGCGTGTGCCGTTATATCTACGTATTTTTATGACCGATCGCCTCAAATTCACCGATAGCGTCTGCACTCCGCAGATGGACTCTACATTTCTAATATACCTAAGAGATAAGATACTGGCAGGATATGTTGTTATGATGCATCTATGGTCTTCACTAGTGTGGCAAGTGGTCGTGTCAAGATAATTTTTGTTGTACTACCTTAAGCTTTAAAGATTTAGGGCAATTTGGCGCCAAATGCTTAAATATAAAAAAATATATAACTTCAAAGAGCCATTTTAAATTTTCGTTAACGATAATCGAGTGGACAACAATATAATCTATTTTAACACGACGACCGAAACGGTATACCAACGCTTGTTACCACTAAACAAATTTAATACATACCTTCGTACTGATGTTACAGAAGTGGTTTTACCGGAACCGATGCTAAAACCGATTTTTTTTAATTTAGTTTATTGGAGACGTAACCATAGTCGAAGTGTGAATATATATTCGCCTACCAAAGATACATTTGACAGTAGGAGAGAGCAGGGTTAGTTTCGACGGGGGTAAGATTTAACAAGCGTATACCAGCCAAACGTGATGAGTTAAAAATATGATACTCTGTTTAGAATCACTATATACACATCTTGACTTGTCTGTTGCCAGTCGGCCGTCGCTTGTTTTAGATATGGGCAGTCACCTCTGATTTACATACCGGTAAACGATGTTTTTGTGTCTTGCAATAAATTGATTTAAGATTAATTTAATCGCTAAATCGAATTAAAGCTTATACTAAATTAAACGCTATTTTATGATCAAATGCACTATATTATTTGTTTTAGATTATTTTTTAAATGAAAGAATACCTAATGGACCTTAAGGCATGGTAGACAAGAAGGCGACAAGTTAAAGCTTATTTGTACAAATACACGCTGACCGCGGCAGCCATCTCATCACTAGTGTTTGAACCGAAGTTGTAGTCGGAGATTTTATATTAAACGGAAATTGAGACCTATCGGAACCGGAGCCCGAGTTCCATAACATTTATCGTACTATATTTTCGGATGGCAGGGTAGGCAGAGTCCCAACCCAATTCTTATACTCCTTCACAGACCTCCCAATTTTAGAGATTAAATTCCTCCGAGTGTGAATCGAACTCACAACCGTCGGGTTTCAGTTAACATTTGCCCCTGCACCACGACAACCTCAAGGGTCTCAAGTAACTTCACGTTTCTTTGGTAATCTGTTCATGAAATTCTTTTTAAATTAAATTACTTACGTAAATTTATTCAACATTTACTATAAATAAAAATTAGAAGCGTAGGAAAGGATATTAGTATAGGCTATATTCATCGTATGTATCGTTGAAAACCATGTGATTTCTGCGAAAAGCGGACATATTATAGCTGTAATATAAGATACAGGACGATACAGTTGCGCGCATTGCGGTTACATCTTGTAATAGGAAATATCTTTGTCAAAGATCAGAAATTGTGATAAAATAAGATTTTGTTAGTCATAATTAAGAGTTCATCACAACGATATTTGAGGAGAACGTGAAGAAATAGATTTCGTTTTTAATATTTTGTAAATTTATCTTCATATCTATGTATTTTCCTCTATTAAAATCAGTGTTATGTATAGGTATATTAATAAGTGAAGCAAGAACTTTGGACCCGACTTTACGAAAATTGCGCGGAAGAGGACTATGAAATTTGACACACTTATAGTTTATATGAAGGAGAAGTGTATAATGCTAATATTTTTCAATAATTATGCTTATAAAGTACATTATATTAATAAATAAAACATTACATATACTACCATGCATTTGAAAATATGTACAAAAATAAAAATAAATCAGCTTCCGCTGTATCCCGCACACAGCAGGGTAGGCAGAGGGAACCTAATGTTAAGACACTTCGTTCCCCACTTTCTGCCGAATTCTGGAGGCATTGCGTGTCGAGTGGCAGAATTCAGCTCAACGCCGCGCTTTGCCTCGACACCAGAGCGAAGAAATGGAGATATAAATGTAAGTAAATATTTCATCTCCTCGAGTGGGGATCGAACCGCTGCGCCACGACTGGCCTCAAACACAAGACTTTTATATTTATAAGGTGACATACACGTCGCTAAGCATATAAATAGGCATATATGGCAACGCGTATTACTATAATACGCGTCAACGGGTCCTCTAGTATTTTTAATTGCGATTTGAGATCACACTTTTCAATAAAAGTTTATTGTAAATATATTTTGACGTAGCAATATATAAAAAAGGTTTATTACGTTAACGAATGCAATATAATAAAACAATAGATCATTATCTGCAATTATCACTTATATTACACATCATAAATAAAATAACTGCCAACAAAATATAAAAAAAAAATCTAACAATGGCACTACTAAGGACTATTATAAAAAAGTGTACACGACAAATACAGAATGTGGTGTCGAATTTTAAATACCTACCTAATATTCGGTTTCAATGACTAAGGCAAGGGAAAAAGGTTTAACTAACAATGAAACTGAAAAGCACCCTGTCGTCGAAAGGGCACCTTTCCATTTCTATACTTTAACGAAAAACAGCGCTTCACCACACAACTTTCACTAAACACACAAACGCTTTAAAGCTCTGTAGCGCTTGTCTGTTATAATCGTCCTGTCGGAGCCAAAGAAAATAACCGAGGGTTTGATATCCCGCATGGGGTTGTATATTATTTAAAATTGCATCCTACTCCCTTATATTAAGAATGCTTTTGGCTTTGTACGTTAATCACTTTTGTTAAAGCCCGGCTTACATAGGGGATACGAGTCGAACAAAATTGCGCGTCGTAATGATGCTGACAATAGGCGTTCTGGGAACGAGCCGGTTTTTGCAATGCAGTGCAAATTTCTCAACGCTGGAAACCACCATTTGGTCTTAAGGCGCCGCTCACAATGCATAAACAGACAGACAAAAAGTAAAAACTTCGATTTAATGTGACATTTTATATAGATAATAAATTATGTTAATGGTGAATTTGATCGACTGTCTTGTTGTAATTGAATTAATTATGTTAGAAAAAATATATTGTGAAAATACAACACAGCAAGGTGGCATTAAAAATTCTTTTAGTATAATTCGAAGCTTAATGCCAATACTTAAAAGTATATTTATAAATATTTACAATACATTCAAAAGGATTATTTAGCTATAAATAAAGCGTAAATAATATGGAAATTTAAATTAATTTTTATTTTACTTTTTATCTGTACGTTTTTACTGTAGGCATGGGCAATGGCCTGTATCGTAACTTTAACAGCATAAATTTAAATAAGGTCAGATCATGTGTCCCTTGTAATCCTATCCGTGCCTACTTGTGTTATACTAACTACTGGCTGTTTGTAAATTTAAATATAGCAGTGGGATTGTACGGGAAGAAATATTTTCTATTTAATTTCGAGTAATCATCGGTTTACTTATATCATTTGTTTATTTTCTAAAAGTAATTAAAAGTAATAAGTTAATTACAGCATTTTTAGCTACGATATAGTTTTTTAAAAACACAATCATATTGATAATATTTAATATTTGTTATAGTATCTAACTTTTACCTTATATAACTTCTTTGATTATATTTCTTTCGCAATTTATTCCTTAATTAATATAATATATATTTAAAATTGAAAGCAATACTGGATAACTATAAATTATATTGTATAAAAATAGATAAATATGTAAATAAAAAAGAAATTTGAAGAAAATAAACATTTAACTTTAAAATTATAATTAAAATGTAAAATTTAAACGCTCTAACAGATCAAGCTCCACAAAATTTTAAACCCCTTTGAAACGCCATGGAAATGGAACGCACCGACCTCGAACGGCAGATACAAAATTCAGAGAGTGTCACGGGCTGTCTTTTAATAAAATTACCCCGTAGAGGTACAGAGGGTTGGGGAGCGGAAATTGAAAAGCTGGCTTGATATCCACCCTCGGTTATCTGAACACGCACTCTTATGGGTGCAATGAAGTGTTGCTGTGATTCATGACCAACGAGTTTCCATGTTTGCACTCCTAATTGGTACATGCTTCTAATGATTCGTTGGGAAATGTAGCCTTAGTTACGTAAATACTTTTTTTATAATGTAAATGTAGACAGAATGTTGCAAAACTTCTTTTTTTTCCATAGAAAAAGTTGTTAAGAATCATCTACGGTATTCTTTTTAGTTTGTTTGTTTTATGCTTTACAATAATGAGACGTTATAGTAAATAAATTATTATATTGAATTATTGAATCGCATTCAATATATACTTAATTAATTTTTATAGCCTTATAATAAGTCGATTTCTCTATTTAATTGGCTATAATATTAATGTTCTGTGAAGCTAAGAACAATTACTTTATTCCATTGTCTTTTATATAGTTAGAATAAGTTATAACGGCAAAATTGTAAAAGTCTAGAAATGAGATATGAGAAATATATGCAATAGAAAAGTCAATATCATATTAAAAGTTCTAAGAGACTCTTTTATACAAAATGATGAAAAAATATACATGTAATTGGATTAAGTTTTCCAATTTTCGATGTTCAATTTGTATTGTAATCTACATTTTCAATTTTAGAGAATATGACATCGTTTGCTTAATTATATTTAGGTACTCGTACTAAGCTGTATCGATGTAACCATAATTTCAGTTCAGTTTATCCAAATATCTATCCGTTGCAGCAAAAAGTAGTATTGTTTTATTCCAATACATAAAGGCCTCCTATACTGCTTAAAGAAACTTATACACGCTTTCACTTCGACGTGCCTCATTGTACCGACAATAAATGAAATGTGACAACTCGTCTCGTGACCTTAATATCTTTTATCTTTTGCATATTGTATATTCTAAGTACTCAAATAAAAGTTATATAATATGTTACGTTTCAAAGAGAATATGTTGTGGGTTTAATCTAAGACAAAGTGTGACTGTAAAACCGACTGGTTGTGGGTTCGATCCTCACTCGAGGAGATGAAGTATTTACTTAAATTTATATTTTCATTTCCTCGCTCTGGTGTCGACGCAAAGCGCGGTGTTGAGTTCTACCACTTAATACGCAATGCCTTCAGAATTCGGCAGAAAGTGGGGAACGGAGTGTCTTAACACGAGGTTCGCTCTGCCTACCCTGTTGTATGCGGGATAGAACGTGAAGCTGATTTTTACTTAATCTAAGATAAAAAATATAATGAAACAGTAAAAAAATTGTGCCTGTACTTTGAGTATGTTTATGATAAAACAATGTGCGGAATGCAAAACCACTAATAGAATACGAATCTATGATTTTTTTATGTTTTGTACACGCACGTCTTTAGAACTACTGGCTGGATTTGAATGATTTTTGTCTATTGCATATTTACCTATTAGATCTGGAAAAGATCTAGGCTATACTTATTTGATTTGGAAGATTGGTACACCGGATGTAGAGCCAACCATTGACAGGCAACTCAGCATGTTCGACTCGAATTTGGTTAAAAAGTGGAGAACGGAGTGGATGAATTTTGCTTTGTCTACTGCTGTTTTGTAAGCTTCAATAGCAATGGGCGGTAACTAAAGCAGTGTGGCAAAAACCACAAGTACAGCCATTCGAGCAAAAGCGGCAACTAGTGACTATTACAGAAAATGGAATGATTCCGTATGCAACGTCAGAAGTAATTTTGTTTTAAGATCAATAATTCAAAGAGGTTCAAGAATTAAACGTCAAATTGAGCATCTCTTATCACATCTAATATTATCTATTACTCTTAGCGTTGTAATTATCATTTGTCATAATATCATCTAAATCTTAAAACTAAAACCATAGGTTGAGACGTTTCGAGAAAAGAAAGTATTGACAAAATGTTATAGTTTCATTATAATTATTGTATTATTTGTGATACGCTTAATAAATGCGGCTCTCTCTTTTAACACGAGTTCGGGAACTATTGTAAAATATAAATAATAACCACATATTTTTTTAGAACTACCAATGAACATAAATAAAATCTAAAAACTTGACCTAATATAGCTTAAAGATATACAATATAATCTATATAATACATACTTATATTTCTGTTGCGGATTGCCACAGACGACCGCCGCACTATATCAAGTAAAGCGACGTATGTGACAGCTCGCGTTGCTACCCGCCGCCGCCGACGTATCCATATTATAGCGCTCTGGCGTGAATGGTGAAAGACGTGGGTCCATTAAATATTATTTACTTACAAAGCAATGGAAATAATAAAGAATATATGCTATAGGTATCGTTTATTTCTAAGCACATAAAAATTAAATCTTTTTTGAGCCACAAAAATTAGAAGGAAAGTGAATCTAATGTTACAAATTATTTCAATACACCACAAACTTAGGTTAACATAATACGAGTAGATATGTATGTACTGACGTTACTGTTTTAATTCATTTTAATTATTTGTAGATAATCACTTGTTTAGGATAAAATGGGTAATCAAATGGCTTCAATGTTTACCTGCAAATGTGATGTTTTTAAAATACGTACTAAACATTTAAACTATAAAAAATAATATCTATTCAACTATATTTTACAACTTATTATATTTTTTATTTTAGATTTAGATAAATATCTTAGTAAAGCCTATAAGATGAACAATGATGACTAAAGCACACCATCAATTCAGAGCATTCAACTGTCATTAATTCGCTCAACAGATACCAGTGTGTATAATATATTATTGCAATATACAGATTAACAGATATTATACTGTTAAATAATAATTGACATTTTAGAGTGCCGATAAATATAAATTTTTACATCATTATTCTTAACTACAACTCAATTACTAAATAATGGGCAGTCAACCTTCACATTATTTCATATAAAGCCTTCATTAATAACATTTTTACAAACAAACACGACATAAAAGTTTATACTGCAGTTAACGAGCACACCACAAAGGAAGGTAACACCCACGATATCTCACCGCTTGCGCCACATCCACGAATACTCGCTGTATAGTGGGCACAAAGCCGTCGAGGGGTCGCGATCCATCATGTACCCATTCAGATGTCAGGGCAGGGGCGTAGTGATTATTATTGTGTTTTGATTGAGCTGTTATTTCTTAATAGCCAAATAGGATTTAAGTTAAACCAGAAAAACTTGTTTGACGAAGGAATTTTTATCACTTAGCTGCGAGCGTGTACTTTAATACGATACGGTTCGTGGTTATACCTATTAATTAAGTTGCTTGAGTGCTCAAAAATGTTTTTTTTTTGGAATATATTTTGAATTTATTTTAAAATTATTTTCGACGAGTATTTCACATATTTTTTGTTATCTTTTATAAATATTAATAGAAATATTAATAGAAAGATCCTATTAATTAGTAGAGGTATATTTTTTGTGTTAATGCGTCCTTCACGTTTCAGCAGTAGCTGCATTTTATGGAAGAGAGAAGACAATGATACATCACTTTATTCTCCACTTTCATCTTTTATACCGTATGTACTAGATGAAATAACTTGTGTACTAGAAATATGTACATTTCTTGTTGTTTTATCTGAAAATATAGTTATAATAATCCATACCACATCTAAAACACAAAGCAAAGTTTACTTACTGTACGAAACTCAATAACTTTTTTCAATAAATTATTAAGATTTAAAAAAGAAATAGCGTAAACCTAATTCAATAACACAAGAGAAAAAAAGAAACCACCTCGTTACCCCACAAAAATCGTAGGCAAAACGTAGAAAATTACATTAAATTAACATGAATCCTCCCAAAGTCACAACAATAGGTATTATTTCGCCATAAACGGTGGTATTAGCAGCATATGTCTGCCGTACCGGTGGCATGTGGCTCGTGGCCAACAATTAGATGTTCTTTAGAGCATCAGCGGTTGAGAAACCCATTGTGCTGGACGAGGAACCGTGAAAACTGACGCAATTCGTGTTACGAAATTGACACCTGTTCTTTAGGTAAAAGTAGGAACGGTAGCTGTAATTAAGTTGTCGTTGAATGTCTATTGTTTCATCTGATCTATGTAACTAGTGTACCTAGATCCGTAACCGTAACGTAACGTTATCCTAAATAACATTTAATATTATACTTTTGGAAGTGATATAGCGCGGCGTATCTCGTCGCTCAACATACAATGCCTTGAATAGTAGAGAGAAGCGGAGTGTCTTGACAATATGTTCTCTTTGTCTTTCTTGTTATATATTGGAGAAAGCGTGAGTCTGAATCAATTGGTTTAGTTAAATATTTATTGCTACTATTTAGAAGTAATAAGTTTCGTTTCCAATTTCTTCAACCAATTTTTGTCTTTAGATTAGATTACAAAAATAAAATAATATTTATATTATTAAATGATGAATATTACTGAATCACACAAAAATGGCTATTATCATACAGCTGTCTAGAGCAGTTTGAGTTCTCATCTGAGAGGCGCGGGCCTAAATCCTGGTATCTTAAAATTAATACTATGGAATTTATATATTTAGAAATAAGTAAACCGCCATCGTGGAATATTGAGTTCTATTTTCTTCGCGTGATGCTTCTTTCCATTCCGTAAAGTATTTAATAATTGGTGTAGATTAAAAATATTTAATTTCTTCGAGCTTTAATTTCATTCAACTTACAATATCTTTAGAATGATGCGTAAATAGAGAATTATACACTATAGACGGAAGATGTAATTTAAAAAAATGGATACTTTTTTCAGTAAACACAGTCGCTAACTATACGTTAATTATTTTATTTATTTATTGTTAACTATACACAAAGTCGAAATCAGAAGCTAATATGATATAATGACGGTTTACTACCACACTTATTTGAAGTATATTACGAGGCTGACACTCATAAGATTAGTGATACATACATACAATGTTTTGTTTACGATCTATCATCTCGGAACAGACAGCGCGCGTCGTTCATTTTATCACTCGCCATATATCTATCAATATAGATTTCTGACTAACAATCTGGTTCAACTAAGTTTCTTAGTCATGTTATATCACTGTGGTATTGTGGTTATTTACTATTAACTCTGTTTTTGCTTACTTCTTGAATAGTTTTAATGGCATTTAAATCTTTCTTATCTATTTTATTTAAAACAATGTTGATAAGCATACAATGTGTATTCGAACAAGGTCAGATAAATGTGTCTGAAGCAAGGTAAATGACTATAACACGTATCTAAGGTACTGTATAATATGGCGTTTATATTAAAAATGCAGACCTTGAACTCTAGGTTATCCACAAAAGTAACAAAGAATATCTAATATTGGCTAAAAAATCTAAGTAAAATACTCTTATCTAGTCACACATATAAAAATAATAAGCTAATACGGGCATTAATAGTAAAACAACACAAAAAGAAAGAAAATCAACGCTAAACAGGAGTTACGGAAAGTGAACAAAATAAGTGATTAAATTCACAGCACCTTACAAAGTCAGTGTTGGAACAAAGTCGGTAGTTACAGAATACTACCGACAGTATCGGCTATAAATTATAGCCAATCAAACTTTAATAGCTCATAAGGTAGAGGTATTACCGTCGTGCAGGTATACATTATGAACCAGCAGATCTGGTCGCGTAAAGGTTTCTTGTCGTACATTGAAGCTTTTAAAGTAGATCAAAATAACACTCGCCCTCAGCTATGTATCAGTTTGCGTGCTATTCTAGATTATGTTACACTGGGTGTTGTTTTTAACATTATTTTGCTTTTATTTTGTTTTTGTTTGAGTTTATATTCCATTTTGTAGGCTATTTCCAGTTATATTATTTATACGTTATATATACGTTTTTTTAATATAAGGCAGGATACACACAAGTAATCTCGTGTTAATATATTATTTTTTTCACTTTATACACTGAAGGTAATTTAGTTGCTCAGTGTTAAGACACTCCGTTCCCCACTTTCTGCCCGGTTTTTCTGATATTGCGTTGTATTGTATTAATTTGTATATTACGCTTATCATCTAAAAGAGATAAAGTTACCAACAGAAGACGTATACAAAGTAAAATATTATATTTTTCAACGTTTTATACCTTTAAAAATTGTTTTAAAGGTATAAAAAGTATTCTAAACATGTTGCACCGCATACAACATGTTTAGAATACCTATAGTAGTACATAGAAAGATAACAATTAAGCGTATTAATATGGTTATGTAGGTATGTAAAATGAGACAACTAAGTTATTTAAATGATAAAAATTTAATATATTGATAACTTTACATTTTATTTCGTTCTAGCTAATATTATTTTTGCTTATAATTAAAAATTTACGGTTAAATTTTCCTCTAAAAAGCCACAGGATATCGTATCGGACATGCCACAGAACAGACTGTAGGGTATATAATTTAAAGTAAAGTCGGGTGTGGTCAAGTAATTTCAATCAACCGAAGGCCGAGCACTATGACAAGTATTTCTAAATTGGTCTGCACATATGGCTATAGCTAAATACGCTATACGCAGGCTGACCGCTGACCGACTGGTTGTTTGTAGAGCGGAGCAGGATTCCGGCGACTGGTTAACGAGTTGCGCACACGCACCGAGAACGATTCGTAGAAATTGGATTATCGAAACAGTTCTTTCTGGATTTACTTAGTTGGGTAGAGGTACTTTACGTGGAGGTAGATTTTTGTAATGTACCGTTGAGAAATACATAGGCACTTGCGGTGCGGGATAATTGCGTGGTAGGTTGCCTTATTCTGTACTGAAAGTTGATCTTTCTTTTCTTAGGATAGTTATAGATATTTTGTAAGGAAATACTGTTATATAAAATTAATTGCTACCTAAGCTGCTGTGCCTATATAATCCAATGGATTTTATGCCTTTATTATAAAATGGTTTTTATTTACAGCAATCACTCACGAGTTTGGGGCCTAGCTGCAAAATAAAACAAATGCTATAATATATAAAGTATTACGTTTTAGTTGTGTACAAACTATTATAAGCCCTCGTGATATCGGGAGCCTTAGCACGGGGCTCGTGTATTTGGGGTTTTCTTATTTAAAAGCAGTTCCTGCATGAAAAATGACAATCAAGTATAAAAGTGAAGTATACATAATTATCTACATTTTCTAATTTGGTACAAAAGTCTATATGTGAAAATAAATATATACATATTTCCAAAAAAAAAAAACAAATATAATAGATATTAATATATTAGTTGCTAAAAATAATGACAAAAAAAGTTTCCTGTATCAAATGATCTTTGTGTAGAAAATTACTATAGATATTAGAATCAAATAAAATATAGAAAAAATATATTCAAGCTAATAACAAAAGACAAAAAAAACTAATAGGAATTTTAACTTTTAATTTATTCAAGACACGACGTAGTACTAGCATGATAAAGTAATACATTAGAAGTTTGAGAATATTTGTAAAGTTGTATGGGGTGGGTAATAACGTAGGGTGGAAGGGACAGTCGCTTTGATCCCCCAGTGTATGTTCAGTCTACTTGGTTATTTTGTTCCCTATGTTATTTATTAATATAACATTATTTCAAGATAAGTACCTATTATAATTAAATAAATATATATGTATAACAGAACACAATTATATAAAAATAAGCATCATCAACATTGATTAAGGCTTCAATCAATCATTTCAATTAACACAAAGCGTTACAAATGTCACATACGTATTGAACGTGGAAGCATAGCCTGACAAACGCGGGATTAGATCTCGAATCATAAATAATAACTATAGTAAGCTGTTCCCACGTCACCTGGCAACGTCTTTATAAGCTGTATTCACGCACTTGACCCTTTCAGTGAGAAACCGGGACGCCGAATAAAAATATTAAAACGAACAAAACGATACCCTCTCACGGTTCACCCACACAACCACGGACGGACGCACACATGCGCAACAACCTCAATTGGACGTATCAAATGTTGGACACGCACACGCTTACACATCTATACGTACACGCTTGTTCTCTATACGTATACACGCACACGCTCAAATAGTCACTCGTACGGGTTCGTTTAGTTTCGTCTAGAGGTGGGCGATTACAGATAAACTATATTTATAAGTCTGTGTGTCCGTTTGTTCATTGATAACTTCTGTCGGTCCAATTCCGATAATTTTATGGTTGTTTCTTTTTGTGTTTAAATTGTTTTTGTGTTTATTGTGTGGTAGTATTACTTTGTAACGTAAAATGTGAAAGTATAAGCATTTTATAATTTCTATACGAATTTTAATATAATTGTTGTGGGATCAAATTCCATCATATATATTTATACTCAACTCCACTCTATATGTTGAAAATACACTTAGTTCACCTTAAAATTAAACATACTCAAACTTTAAAATTCGAGTAATATGAAGATAAGAGAGGCTTAATAATGATTATTAAGTTTTATTTGTTTTTATTTCTTGTATATACTTATGGCAAAGGTCATTTATTTCATCTCTATACCTAACTTTATAATTGCTTTCTAACCATTGCTCGTCATCCTTTGTTAATATAACGCATAAATAACCGGTGTACAAAGCCTTATCGGAATTAATTTAGCAATTATTGCGTCCAGAATGGTCAATATTCTCTTTTTTTATATATATACAGTATAGAGGCTAATATCGATTTATCTTTTCGACGTGAACAAAGAAAATAACAAGAATATATAAGATAATATCTATACGTTCTAAGGAATTTTAAATTATTCAGTCCATACAAATTATTTATTTTTTACCTATCTATGTTTTGAGCTATAGCCGACAATTCTGTTTTCGTAGAATATAAAACGTTAAATCGTTTTTCCCGTTGCCTTAAGAATTTTAGGAAATCCTCTCTTAGTGTTCTCCTCTACACAATCGACTCTACATGTCCAATTTTAGTTGTTCTAAACTAAGTATATAATTCCAGCTGCACGTAGTCTTTCAGTCAGTCATTCAATCAGTTTTAGTACCTATATTGATATTTTTTTTAGATTCTTCTAATCCCTAATCTCTTCTAATTTTGGGCATATTGCGTGATTTCTTCATATCATGTAACCAATATCCCACTCGCAGAAATGAAATACTTAATATTTTCATTTCTTCGCTCTGGATTAGATGCGGAACCCAACCCCGCGGTTACATGATATGAAAAAATCGCGCTGAGTTTCGCCACTCAACACGTAACGCCTCCAAAACTCGGCGGATACTTTCCGCCGAGTTCTGGCACTCTGGAACGAAGTGTCTTAACACTAGGTTTCCTCTGCCTACCCTGCTGTGTGCGGGATACAGAGTGAAGCTGATTTAATTAATTTTTTTAAGTATTAATTTAAGCAGCCTGTACAGAAATCAATTTTAATGTAGGTACCTATAGAATTACAGGGAAATTTAAATTTAAATATAAGAGAAGACCATTTTGATTTTGTATTTACGAAGTATTTTAAGCTGGACCGATGTATACGGGTTTTTATTTATAATATAAGCAATCCCCGAATGTAGTAGGGAATTTTATTGTTCTTCAATATAACATATAAATAAATGTGCTTACAAATATTATAAATCCCCAGACGGCAATAAAAATATATTGCGTGAAAACGATGTTGTAAGAAAAGAATATGTAGATAAAGACTTTTACCAGATAACATCTGTGTTGCAATTTTGTAGTTATATCTACTATTTAGAGCGTAAATTATTAGTTAACTAACTCTAACCCATTATTATAGAATAATTAAATTTTAAATATATTTTTTTAAATGTCTATCTAAGTTTTTATGTATAAAAAAAATATTGTGAATACTCATAAAAATGTACAAATAAATTAATAAACAATGAAGTTTCACATTATTCGTAGTATGTGGTAGACGTTCATTTAATAAATTATTATTTACAGCAAACAGTTTTTCATATTTCTCCTTATTTAGAGGTTTATACGTATCTATTTTTACTGAATTAAACCAGAAAAAATATGCTTATTTATTGTAATTTATAATTACTTCAAACGAAATTTAAGTTATTTATTATTAAATGAAATATTTCATACTTTAATATGTTTGCGGGAACGGAGTGTCTTAATACTAGGTTGTATGCAGGATACAGCGTGAAACTGATTAATTTATTTTTTTAACTTTTCCGCTCTGGTAAAAAGCGTGGTATCGTGTTCCGCTGCTCAATACGCAATGCCTTCAGAATTCGGCAGAAAGTGGGTGACGGAAAGTGACAATTGTCTTAACACTAGGTTCTCAGGTTTCCTCTGCTAACCCTCCCACGTGCGGAATATAGTGTGAACTATAAAAAAGTCTTTAAATGCACCATATGACGACAATGAATACTTATATATTATCAAACATATTCCTATAGCTAGTACTACTATCAATATTAATGAAGTTGGTAAAACATATTCCATATGTTGTAGTTAACAAGCATTACTATAGAATCTAATGAGTATTTTTAGATATGATGCCGTACCAACGTCGCGGGCATCGCCGAGCATTTGACGCAAGTCGTTTCATATCAACCGCTGCGCACACGCCGTATTTGGCCACGTTACTTACGAACAAAGGGCTCTAACAGCTCGTGAGTCAGTCTACCGTGAAAATAATGGTAGGAGTCGAGCTGGGTTTCTAGACAATGTCTCATGTGAGCTTGAGACTGATTGCCTTTGGTTACAAATTAATAGTAGGTACGCGCGACGTGGTGATAAACACATTCTATTATAGCGTTGTGTATTTTTGATTTTTGACAAAGTAATAACTATTTTTTTTATTATCCTTCCATTACTGCCTTTTCCTCATTTTATCTTACATCAATTATGCTTTATTAATGCGTAATTAGAAGACTAAACAAATCGTGGAAAAAAAATATCCAAATGGTTCCTGGAGGAAGGTTTGATGGGCGGTGATAGTTCCTCTGTTACCTACAGCGCTAGGTAATAAGATTTATCAAGCTTGACCTTCGGGTTGGGTGCGGAAGTGTGCTGACGTGACAAATTTAGTTCACTGAAGATTATGCTTTCAGCAGACTGCCTGGTAGGAGGTGTAAAAAGAACCACGAATATGGTGCAAGCTGCTTAGTAAAAAAACTGGGCTGCCATAGCCAGTAGTAAATCAACGAAAGTATTCAAAAAGGGAGCGCGGCAAAGACTTAACTTCAACACTAATTTAGACATTTTTCGCTTTTGGAGACCATCATTTATTATGAGAAGGAAGAAAAGATCTTTCTGCCAAAAGTCGTCAACGACACGCAGTGGGTGGCCCTTTCCTACGATTCTGTGCATGCACAATCGTTACTAAGTGATAAGTTTTTAATGAGTGACGCAGTACAGAGGAAGCAGTATTACGATTGATTTCACTAGTCAGTCTCACAGTAACACTTAGATATACAAGAAGTACCAGAAAAAGATGTCGTTAAGAATAACAAAAAGTAGCTAGCCCGTGGTTTCTCCTAAATCTGATAATGTTTCCCTGCAAACTACAAATAGTAATATTACTGCTTAATTGCTAGTCATTTCTAACACCCTGGCCATTTGCGTTCTTAAAGGATATCGGCAATTTCCATGAGACACGTTTATTAATAACTATATACAATATTATACATAAACTGATGCATTAACTAGATTCAGCGGAATGTGTCGCCGTGATGTTAAATAACTATAGAATGACCTTTAAAATTTATCTTTATCCGTTGCTCGAATCGTCGTAATGATGTCTTTTGGCAATTTTTGTCTATTAATGTGTAACTTTTAAATAGATAAGTTATTTTTTTATATTAAATTTATATTCAGTGCTTAGGTACTATTACATAGAGTCAATAGTATTGAGTGATTTGAAGGAATTTCTGATAAATTTGAACCAAATAACAACAATTGTACACGGAGAAATTTTATCGCTTTCAAGATATGGCCAATTAAAGTTGTTTTGATATCTAAGTGCAATAAAATATGCTAGAAAATATGTTTTGTGTAGGGTAGCTATATAAACGAATACGAAACATATTCGTTTATATAGCTACCCTGTATTACAAATTGTGCGAGGCCGCCTGCATGTTCTTGTTTACAATTAATAGAGCTGTTAAAATTATTTATTTTCGTATCAAGCCGTAATTTTCAATGGAAGTCTCATAATATAAAATTCCAGTCTTTCATTTTTTAATCAACATAACATGAGTATTACTTAACTATTCATTTCCACTATGAAATGTGATCAAAGATCGATTTTTTTTTACCTACTACAGAAAGCAAAACGTAGAAGTTGAATGTGAAAACTGACAGCACGATAGAGCTGCAGACCATATTCGTCTTGAAGAACTTGCAAAGAAGTCAAAAATGCATGTTAATCCGAACAAAAAGTCTACGTATTAAGTGGAACATAAAATTTTAACGCGACGTTTTAATTAACTAAATAGGAATATGAGAGAAAATAATTTAAACCCACCCAGTTTAAAGTCGTACACTTATATTTGCCCTATGATCGTATTGAATGAAAAATATAGATTAATAGTATATAAAGAGAATAAATCATGTAAAAAAAAATAGCTTTAAGTTATTTACACAGCATAAGGACAATAATAAGGATCTGAAGTCAAAGAGATAAGTTGACATTTGAAAATTGAAAGGCGTCTTTTTAATCTCTTTTCAGAATATTCCATACAAGTACAGCTATCAGTTTACATATCTTAACTTAATTTCTTTATCTTATATTATATTTGGTTGCTTTTAGTAAAAATATGCAAATATCATCATTTTTAAGCCAAACATATTTAAATAATATAGGTAAATTCTTAACCCATTAAACGCAAGTAAGTTTATGTCAAAGAAATATATACATAAAAAATAACAATTTTTAGATATAGATCGTGGCGCAGTGCCCCTGCGCCACGATCTATATCAGATCAAAGATGTGACTGATCAAATTGTGACTGTAAAACCGAGGTTGGATGTTCGATTCCCACTTGACGAGATGAAATATTTACTTAAATTCATATTTCCATTTCTTCGCTCCTGTGTCGAGGCAAAGAGCGGCGTTGAATTCTGCCACTCAACACGCAATGCCTCCAGAATTCGGCAGAAAGTGGGGAACGGAGTTTCTTAACACTAGGTTCCCTCTACTTACCCTGCTGTGTGCGGGATACAGTGTGAAGCTGATTTAATTTTTTTCAGATATTCTTGTTACGAAGCAAAAATAATATATTAGTCAATCTATACCAGCATAATATAGCACGCGATACTTAACATAAAATGCAACTGACGACATTGCTTATAGGTAAATAGCGTTTCATTAAAATGGCCGTGATGATTGATTTAGCGACGACTTCCTTTGTCTTGGCTGTCGCTAATTGGTTTTAGTTGTTAGTATCGTTAGAAAAAAAAACCTACTACTGTCGTAATAAGCCGATTATTTTTTGTTGACATAGTTTAAAAGACAAAAGGACGAATGATATGCTAATTACTCATTGACGTTTACAAAAAACCGATGCTAGGCAATTGTTGGTAGGTTTTTTTTAGTGACTATGTTATATTTATGCTTTTTATTATATATGTATATTTTTAGTTTAGGTTTGTTCAGGATTTTCAATGTTTCTATTACAAAATGTTTGTTATTCTTTTAAACTAAATGATATGTAAATGTTATCCTTACTGCAAAAGTCAGTCGTGGCGCAGAGGTACAAAGTGTGACTGTAAAACCGACTGGTTGTGAGTTCGATCCCCACTCGAGGAGATGAAATATTTACTTAAATTTATATATCCATTTCTTCCCGTTTCAATTATAAACTTTCCACAACTCGTTTATGCCTTAAAACCGTATCAGGATATCATTTAGGCTCCACTATAAAGGAAATAATTGTTTTCAGAAAGACAAAGAGGTAACTGTGACTAATGTCTGTTTTCCTTTGTTTTGTCATCGTTTAAGTCAGAGGTTTGAGTAATGGTTTAAGATTATCATGAATAACGTACAAACATGTAATATGTTCGGAATGACAATTGATCTGTCAGCTATCGACGCATGCTCACGATGGCCTCGTTCTCATTGAGTTTCCACTTGCAGCGATCACGAGCGCCTCATCTGCATCCCGCATTTAAATTTATAATCCCATTCGGCGACCCTTCATCCATCATTCAACGCGAGCCCAATTCTATTAACATCTACGCCAACATTCTTTGTTACATCTAATCAATTAAAGGATGTACGAAAAAAGATGAAATCGCCGGTCTCGACTCGACTTGCCAGTACCCGCTCATTATATCTTCTCACACGTTTTTTTATTGCGGCAACATTATACGTGGGTGTGGTTGTAATTCCCTTTCACCGACGTAAGGGCACACACGCAATCCTTCACTTAGATATATCATTTTGGACCTTATTTAATAATAAATTAGAATTCAATTTGGAATAGTGATAGCGTCCCTGTTAAGGAGATGACTGATAAAATATTGAGGCGTTCATCCCTTTCCTTCCCGCTGGGCCCCGGTGCTCCGTCTCTGTCGCACTCGGGCGGCCGCCGTGGATGTTTTTACGCGCGCCGGGGGGCAAAATGTTCGTTGTTTTGGCGGCAAAACGCTTCGGGGACCGCGTAACTTAATAATGCGAATGCTTCGAAGGGTGATCGTTGCAACATGTTTTATTTACGGTGTTTCAATCGAATCTTATATCTGTTTTCCGCGGAGCTGTCTTTTAGTTTGTTGGTTTTATGGCGCCTATATTTTATGTCGTTGGTTAATGTGACACGCCACGTGTGGACTGGTGCTGCTGATATTAGATGATGTAAGTTTTGTAGTAGTAGGCACATAGTGGATGGAATTAGCGAAATTTGTCTAAGCATAAAATACCCTCAATTATATTTATCTATTTTCAGTATTTTTTAAATTAAATAAAAAACACTCGGAAATCTCGAAATAATTACGATAGAGGTAAACAACTACAATGAGTTATTGTACGCAAGATAAATTTCAAATATGTAACTTCGACGATATTAATTAATCAACCCTTCATTAAAACCCAAACTTTTATAATACCCAAAATAGATGCCCGACAAAACTACAAAAAGGTAACCTGCTAACTAAAATAAATGGCCGCTCTGATCCCGCTCATACTTTATTAAAATCCTGAACGAATTCATGCATTACCCCAATTTAGGCGCGCAATTAGTGCACGCAATCCCTAAGGGGGTGGGGTGGCTTACCCCCTGCCCTCTCGCAAGGGGTGGGAGGGTGCCTACGATAGCCTTTGTGATCCCCTTTGTTCTGTTTCATATCCAAGCTCCCCGGACAGAGGAAATGAAATTGGAAAATGATTTTGCTTTTAGCTGATTGCGGTCTTTTTTGCTGAATGAACTAATGGATGCATCGGAAATAGTTGGAGAATGTCGATTGTAGTGAGTGTTTGATTTATTGTTAACACGTGAATGTTTTTATTTTTAAAGATACATTTATTTTCTATATTAAAAATGCCACTAGCCATGGAGTGACAACTCCGGGACGCCCAAATAAGCAATAGACTAACCACTAAGGACTTTCAAAACTAAAGTGAAGTAGATTGAGCTAGAACGCAGATAATGACAAAAACATATATTATATAATAAAAAAAATATACAACTGTCCCGAAACGATTTCCAAGAAACCCGAAAGAAAAGCTTCAAATAAATCAATTTCAAGAACTCAGTCGTTGCGTAATTATACGATTGTAATTTTTTTTTTATAAATACCCTACAATATATTAAAAAGAAGTGTTATTCTTAATAATTTAATATGCCTTGTAAGCGGAATGATTGCGCACGTACGTAATTAGCACGCTTCGAGATATAATTAAGCTCCATTAAAAGAGTCAACGAGACGAGTTGTTCATATTGTTCGTGAAATGGTTGGTGGATTTTTTATTGCTTCGAGCAAAAACAATGTATGAAAAGCCTGCGTATTAAGTAAATGTAAGGTATCTTTGTATAATTAATTAGTTTTTATGAGTATTTAGCTTTATTAATTATCTTTATGATTTTTATTTGTATATTTGTAATAGTTTTACTATCTGTTGTGAGTATTTCGTTTAATATGTACGGCTATTCTTATTTATACGGCTATTCTCATTTCAGAGTTGGCAGAGAGGATATGGGAAACTAGAGGATCGAAACCATCCAACCAATCGAATTCAATTGTATAAGGCTATGTTGAATGACAAACAAACACATACTTTTGTCTTTAATAATACAAATATTACGCATAACATAGTTCAATTCGATTATCAACATTATTATCTGGCAAGTAATATATAGGTAAATATGGCAAAAGTGAGGTAGAACCGGACAAAATTGTTGGTAAAACAAGTTTTTTTATAAAATACTACTGTTTATCCGCAACTTGATCTGAAATAAAATAACTAAGTAGTTGTGTGTGACATATGACGACAACTGACTGCCCGAAGTTAGGTGCAGGCAGTGGATCACAAATAAATAATTACCGATATATAGTTGATAGCCGTCCTTGATAAATGGTCTATCCAGCACAATAACTTTTTTTCCATTCGAATCAATAGCTTCTGAGATTAGCGCGTTTAACTAAAAAGATGTACTTATTCATATTCATATTTACCTACCAATTTTCTTTAGTTTGTTTCATAATACCAATAAAAAAACTTGCCAAGTGTGATTTCGTTATTTCTCTATTTTTATAATAACAAAAAACTATAACTCTAATACAGTAAAAAAATAGCTCAAAAAGTACAGTCTTTTTTTTATGGATAAAGACACACACAAGGCAAACGAGCGTACGGGTTACCTAATGGTAAGTGATCATCGCCGCCCACGACCGCGTGTAACACCAGAGGAGCTACAAGTATCTACCCAAATTACGCAATGAAAAATGTGAAAATTATTCATTTTTTCAAGTGTTCAATATATTCAATCTTCATAGAACCAGCTTTACATGTATATTGTTATTTACTATAGGTACTACATATATATTGTTACTTATAAAATAATATGGAAGATGTTCGAGAGGGAAGAGACTATTGGGGCCTATATCACTATATCTATGCTGATAGTAAAACTCAGAACATTGTTATTTTTGTCTGTTTGTTACCCAAATTTAATGCAGTTTTCACTAATATATTGTTTTGGCAAGCTGCCCTTAATATTTAGTATTTGCTTTATTACAATCTATGAACATTTTTAATCTTTAATCAAAAAAATATTATATTTTTTTTATAAATATTTACTAATAATGGTAGGTACACGAATCTTTTATATTTGTCGACAAACTAATAACCTAAAAATTAGACGCGAAAATTTGCAAAGTTGAGATAAGTGATCTCCTAGACTGCCTTAAGGTATTTAAGGTTATTGCGTAAGATAGGAACAGAGAACCTAGTCTTAAGGCACCACCACCACGTTGCTCACTTTTTTATTTCGTCAAATTAATGTTTCTCGATGTGCTATTTTTCTGTTTTGTTTGGCGTTCTGTTAATTTATACCGAGTTCTCAATTCAAATCGAGTATTCAAGCAGTTTTTTAACTACAACATATTTATAAATTATATTGAAGTAGTTGTTGGGTAGCCCGTAACCTTATTTGTGGGAAATTTAAGGCGCAAAATGAAATATCTCGTTTTTCCAGTTGAAATTTCCGGAAATCCTCTCTTAGTACTCCCTTTTACCTCCTAACCTCTTCCAGCCAAATTTCAATATTCTAAATCTAGTATTTTCGTCTGTCCTTTCACAGTGTCAGTAACAGAGTACCGGAAGAGGTCATGTGCCCACTAGTTTTGTCACTGGTGAAGCCGCGTGATCTAATGAAAGCAACTAAGAGTACTTTCACACGTTACATTCTAACTGTCCAACGTAACTCTGACCGGGTTACAGGTACAGTGTATTACTATATCGAAATTTTTAACCTAATGTGTTATATACACAAAATTATGATTATATCACATATTTAATGCACATACTCTATAACAAAACAACCAAAAAACGTTGTAATACGAGATTAAATAAATAGATTAGTAAAATAAATTTGTAATATTTTTTCGGAACTTAACGCCGCAATTAGTCTTGTTACCAGGACGAAGAAATGACAATAACGCGAACCCAAAACCTTGAAATATTGTGTTGCCGCGTCACGACGCCCTCATTAAACTTACTTCTTGATAAAATAAATAAAACGATACCGATAAAGCAGAAGTAGAACACCGGATATTTTTGTTTATACCGGTGCATTGTGAAAATAGTTTGCTTAGCTTTTAGAATATTGCAGTCTGAATAAACGTTGTTTAAAGGAATTGATTTAGTTTTTAGTAATTAATAAAGAAATGCCTATATTTTATATAAATAAACCATTGATAAGACCGTCGTGGAGCAGTGGAACAGTGTCTATAAGCACGGTAGTTGTGGATTACACACGCACTCAGGGGAATGAATTGTTTTCTTCTCTCGATCTTTTAGCAAGAAAAACGCGGCGTTGAGTTCCACCATAACCACGCAACACGTAAGCTGTTCTCGAAAATTAGGCGGAGTGGAAACAGAGTATCTTGGTTTCTCTGCCTACCCTGCCCCTATTTATATAGACATTGAGAAACCCCAAATTCGTGGGTAATAGCGTAAACAGTGCTCCAAACAGCATATAACGAATACTATCTAGCAGCAATAAAAACTCATTAAGCATATAACTAATAAATGATTTACAATATAGATCACAATTTTTTTGTTGTATAATTGGACACATCCATCGCTTAACTAGCTGTATATGTATCACTGTTATGAATAATAAATAAATCAGCTCTTTACGCTGTATCCCGCACACAGCAGCGTAGGCAGAGGGAACCTAGTCTTAAGACACTCCGTTCCCCACTTCCTGGTGTATTTTGGAGGCATTGCGTGTTGAGTGGCAGAACTCAACGCCGCGCTTTGCCTCGACACCAGAGCGAAGAAATGGAAATATAAATTTAAGTAAATATTTCATCTCTTCCAGTGGGGATCGAACCCACAACCAATAGGTTTTACAGTCACTCTTTGTGCCGCTGCGCCACGACTGGCCTATATAATACGCACAATATACTATTTTCAATACATTATTTAATCTCCAAAGCTACTAGCGTCGCGATCCCACACGCACGTCCCTGGTACGTAATTTAGCGACATTACCGCGGCGTTTTACGACGACAAGTAACTGTAATACCTTCATACAAATATAGGCAGGACAGCTCGTGTCGTAATGGAGTTCTCACGGGCCCTCACTCCTAATGTCTCTGCTAAACGAAATCACGGTTGCTTTTTTAAGTTGCTTTTTAACTCATTTAAAGTAAATTTTAGGCCAGTCTTGGCATGGTATGGGCTATCTACTCCAACGAGTTGGGTGTGGGTTCAATCCAAATGCTAATTATTCTAACTTATTTGGTACTTAGAAGATTAATTTTAATATAAAACTATGAATAAAATAATATTTTATTCGTCATTTCATATTTAAAAAAATATATTATATTTTTTCATTTCCCGTTCTGGCGACAACGCAAAGCGCGGTGTTGAGTTCCGTCACTTAACATGCAATGTCTTAGGATTCGGCACAAAGTGAAGAACGGAAATGTCTTAATGGGGAATTAGATGTCTTAATAACTTAACTCAATAACTCGGTCCCCAGCTTCCCTCTACCTAACTGCTATGTACCTACAGGATACTGTGTGAAGCACAAAAAAAAATAATTAATTTTATTTTTTTGTCATTTACTTCCTATTGAAAGACAAAGGCGGGGCGTTGACACCTACCTCACTACTCACATTCTACCGAAAAGTGGAGAAAAGAATATCTTCATTCTGATAGAACTCAGCCTACCTGCTTTTCGAAAAAATGATAAAGCTGTTATATATTTGTACAGTTATAAATAATTAAAAAATATAAATAATTATATCATTCAACATTCCTATTTTATTGTGGTTTAGCGGTGAGAAAATAAATATATAGATCAATCAAATATCCGACACTAATATTGTGACTGTTACGCTAGCTTGTGCCGCAGTTGCGTCATGCCTGACTGCACACAATAGTTGAAGGTTCGAATTCCATCCTGTGGAATGTTATGATTTATTTATGTTTTTTTTTCAGTTTGGTTATAAGAAGCACGATATCCTGCTATTCACTAGGTAATGCTACCATTTGGGCAGAATGTAGAGGACGCAACCAAAGTTCACCTGATTTTTTTTAGCTTAATTCACTAAAGAGTAGATATAAAGTAAACTATAGGTACCTATATCAAAATAAACTTAAACCAAATTATAAAAATACGCAACATATAACAAGAATAAAATTGTCATTAAAACTTAAAGTTAAAAAATATATTTTTTTAATACAAAATTATTCAATCAATACTTTAGCCAAATAACAAAATATAAACGAGACGACCTCCAATAATTCAAAATTAGTTGTGTTTTATGATATTTTTATAGTTTTTCGCATTCCATTATGCATATTCGATTGCTCTATAAACTGATTAGTCTATCGGTTCGGTTCCAAAGGCCAAGCGGATGTGGCCCGCTATCTGTCAAGGCGATCGTCCGTCTGTTGCATTCCGCGACATTATTGTCGTACGGACGGGAAAATAGCTCTTGTGAAGCAAATTACGTAAAGGTATACTTGTATATCTTAGACGTGTTATAACTAAAATCAGCTTCACGCTGAATCCCGCTCACAGGAGAGTAGGCAGAGGGAACCTAGTGTTAAGACACTCCGTTCCCCACTTTCCGCCGAATTCTGGAGGCACGAGTGGCGTTCTTGCGTGTTGAGTGACGGAACTCAACGCCGCGCTTTGCCTCGACACTAGAGCGAAGAAATAAAAATATAAATGTAAATAAATATTTCACTTCCTCGAGTGGGGATCGAACACACAACCAGTCGATTTTACAGTCACACTTTGTGCCTCTACGCCACGACCATCCTCAACTATAACTATTGTTATTTAAATTAATGTTTAAAATCGCTGTAAAATGATAATTTGGAGTTTTTATAATATCTATGTTTATTAAAATTTAATTTTAATATTAAGACTTTCGTTTACGTTATATAGTTTCGCATATTGTTTTATAATTTGCTTGTAAAACTCTTGTTTATTATGTGTTTTTATTCGTAACAAGCTAGCTTTAGCCTGCGGCTTGGCCCGTTTCAAATTTGATTAATTTTACGAAAACTATCTTGTCTCATCTTTTAATAAATATTTATGTTATAAAAATTCTAACCCTCTATTTCACAACCCTTAAAACAAATTAAAAAAATGATAACTTAATACGATTTTTACTTGTTTTGACAGTAACAAATATAACGAAAAAAATATTTTCCAACTAAGTGCACTCTTGTGAATTAATTTTTATACTTTTATATATATAATTAAGTCTGGGTCTCTAAACATTTAAATGGCTAAAATACAACTTCAAATCTCACTTTTTACCCATATCTATATAGATTACTGAAAAATTAAAATTATATAGTTATTTTGTCATCATAATCATAATTTATTGGTAATAACAATAACAAGTCAAGCAATACATAGATTTAAAAGGCAAAAGCACATATATAAGTCATCATTTCATAATTCAGTATAGTTTTTTAATTATTTTAAATTTAAGTTCGACAGCAAAATATATGAAAGGTTTGGAGCTATATTATATCCTTGATATATCGATAATATGTATCTATATGCATAAGTATGTAGTCACATCTGATAAATAAATTTTATTAAGAGATATCTAATGCTCGGGTCATATGAATATCATTATTATAAAATTTGGCAATATAAACAGCTTGTGCAACGGTATTAAGTAAGCAAATTAATCGTTTAAACTGATTTTCAATAAGTTTGCGATGTGCTACTATGTTGTAATTTATTTTTATTTACTATGTTTAATATATCGTAACTTAAAATATTTTTTTATTATAGTTTCACGCTTTATCCCGCAGTACGAACATCTAGTGTTCTAATAGTAGACCCTCTCTTCTTCACGTTTTCCGCTCGAATTCTAGATATGGCATGTTGTGTGGCGGATATAGTGCACTTTTTTTCACAAATGAAAAGATAGAAACATTTATCGCATAATTTTTGCCGCATTTCCTATAAAATTCGCCGTATAATCAAAACTTGTTGGGTACTTACTTCCCGTAGATAGGTCCACGGAAGTAGGTACCCTACAGGTTAGCCTTACAGGTAGGGAAGTCGGTACAATGAGGAAATAGCACGAAGTAAGAACTTACAATACAAATATAGGAAAAATTGCGGGAAATGGAAATTAATACTTATATTTATATTATCGACTAGCGGCCCACTCGCGGCTTTGCCCGCATGGTTATGCGGGCGAAGCCGCGACCTATAATACTTTTATTATGCTGCATTTGCCAACAGATTAATACATTCAATCATGAACACTACGTGGCGGACGTCATTGGCGGTAGGGCGCCCCCCGCGGGACTCGAGCCTAGGCATGCGGCCGTACAAAAAAACAAACGAACAAACTCTTCCGCTTTATTATATTAGTATAGATAAAAACTATTACACAGACAGAGAGACAGACAGATATACGGACGGACAACAAAGTGATCTTATAAGGGTTCCTTTTTTCCTTAAAAAAGCACGGAACCCTAAAAACAAATACTTCCTTAACAATCTTATTTATATGCAATTGATAATATTTCTCAACTTGAAACGAGTCACGTAATAGACTATAAACTAAGTTTAATGAAAACATTAGTATGCCACGGGCGGCCGTCAATTAGGCGAATGGCATATCAGTGCTAGGCCGCGCCGTACATGGATTTTGTTTTAGAGAAATCGTCTATGTCTATTAACAACAATCCATAATTTAATTGAAATATTACCTGGTAAATAATAAACTTAGTTAATATAAAATAATGTCAATACTAAAATGAAATAGTTCTACTAGAAAAACTTATTTATTAATAAATATGTTATTGATAAAAATATAATGATTAACATAACCTGTCTGATCCAATCCACAGATATAACATAAGCAATTCACGCATTTTGTAGGACTTGTAGCGAGAATTTTGTGAAACAGCATTCTGATCTTTAAATTTTAAACCTGTGTATACGGTGAATATGGGCGAAGAGTACCTATAAAATGTGTTATCTTCTGTCTTTGAATGATGTGAATAAATTAACGTTATTATTTTATTGAATTCATTTTACAGCAGTAATAATTAATAAGGTTGAGGTTTCGAGCGTTCTTGGGACTTGCGTCCACAGATCTAGGCTTCAGGGGCCCTTTACAGTGTGCACTAACACCTTCACTTCTCCAGGATAATAGAGCAAATTATCTCAAGGGAAATGACTACCACTTTTTATGCAATTTAGCTACAAACATGGCCGCCAATCAAAGAACAATGTTGTCATAATACTTGCTATGGCATATTACAGATAAGTAAGACATAGCATATTATTATCAGTAAATATGACAGGTTAACAAGTGTTAGTCATGTAGTTAAAGCCTATATAACCCTCTTACACTATATACCTGTTTGAATCTATATTATAAATTTAAGCGGTTCTTCTCCGAAAAACTCCGAAAATGTAATTTTCATGTTTTAGGCACCGTCTCTCTCTTATGTAGCATAAGTGACAGACGGTGCTTAACGTGCAAAAATAACTTGCAGTTTGTCAAAATAAATCTTGCTTGAAATGATAAGATTTGATTTCGTACACACATTGTTAGACAAAAAAGATAATACTACTGAATTAATTATAAATACTTTATATTCTATTGTATCAACTTATGCAAAAATTTTAATAATTAGCAACTCGTTAAGTTTCTTGTCAACAAAAAAATACAAAATATTTTATCGTTTTCTATGCCATATTAATGATTGCATACACTTTACAATTATTTATTAGGAAAAAACATCAGCCAGGAACTCTCTGGATACTTTTAATCTACAACCGAAAAATATAATGTGATTTGGCAATCAACATTATAAAATTATTACGAAACATTATAATGTTCAAATTAATATAAAAAAATAATTTACACGGTCTCACAATGAATTCGTTTCAAGTAAAAAGCAAAAAACATTTAAAGGTTAATGGAAACAACAGTAATTTAGAAAAAAATCCACACCAATCATTACTATAAACAAAAAAAAGCAAAAACCATAACTAATCACATAAAATCTCTCAATAAGTACCTACCTAAGAACCTACCTACGATCAATAAAGAAATATCACAGCGGTACCGACTGCACGCAATGTACGCTCCGATCTTGTCCAAAAAACTCGTGCGCAGCTCGTCCGACCAGTTTGCGGGTTCGCAGAAGCGCGAGAAAAAAAGCGAATTGCCATTTAGCTTTGAGAATGTCGTCAAGGCTTTCAACATTACACGGCATGTGCTGAAACAACCAACTAGAGGATCCTAGCCTGGTTAAACCTCATTGGACTATTAATTACTTGCACGATGGACGCGGACAGTCTTCACTTTATGTCTTTTGGTTAGCTTGCGGGCGCGGAACCCTTTTTGATATAAAGATATAGTTATATAATTTTTGTTACAAGATTTATTTAGAATTTTGTTAGATTAAGTTTTATATTCTGCATGAACTGAAAGTAAGTAAAAAAATACAGGCTATATAATAATTGTATGTAGGTACATAGATAGTAACTTCGTGATACAAAAGTAATGTCCTTGGTGTGAGTTTCGACAACTTTTGTAGTTATGTGAATAAAATAAGTTATTTTTTAATTTTTTTTTAATAAAGTTTTCAGATGGCTGTAACTAAAATACAATTTGTTCATCATCAGTGTTACTAATATTATGGCAATTATTTAAAAAAAAGGCATCGGGTACCATCTTATTATAATCGCAAATATAATGCGTTCGATTGCCACTCGGGCGATTACATTATGCGCATGCCCGCTATGGCAACACGAAGCACGGTGTTAAGATCCGTCACTCAACACGTAATGTCTCGAATTCAGATGGAAACAGAGCGTCCTGACACTTGGTTCCTTTTGCATACTTTGCTCTATCCATGCAAGATACAATTAGAATATAAAAAAAATATAAGAAATCAAAATAAAAAAAAAAACAAAATAAAAAATATAAGAAATCGTTACATTATGCTTTTTATAATACAAATTAAAAAAATAATAATAATGCTTCATTATTTCAAACAACTAAAACGATACCCTAACAAAATTTCAGAGTAACTGCAATAACGCTGTAGAAAGAGACAGACATATCAAAAACCCCGTGTGTGAAAGAGAACGAACATACCAAAGTAAACAAGATGCGAAATGACGGGATGCCGTAAACCCGAGAATATTAAACATGTTTTGCCAATTCAACAAAAAGCTGATCACTTTTTCATATTCCAATTAATGTGAAAGTTTTTTGTGGTACAGTAATGAGGATCTATTTACGTTGTCATCTCCGATAATGATCGATACTGATGATCTATAGGCGTTAATTATGTTCAAAGTTATATGACAGAGGATGGAGATTGGTTTTTTCCAAAGTTTTAATGCTATAGGCTACCTCTGTATGGCTATTTTAATTTTTTTAAAATAAAAAAATAAATCAGCTTCACGCTGTATCCCGCACACAGCAGGGTAGGCAGAGGGAACCTAGTGTTAAGACACTCCGTTTCCCACTTTCCGCCGAATTCTGGAGGCATTGCGTGTTGAGTGGCAGAATTTAACGCCGCGCTTAACCTCGACACTACAACGAAGAAATGGAAATATAAATTTAAGTGAATATTTCATCTCCTCGAGTGGGGATCGAACCCACAACCAGTCGGTTTTACAGTCACACTTCGTGCCGCTGCGCCACGACTGGCCTCAATTTTTTAAAGCTTCAGGTATAATTTAAATGAACCCTATTTATGAAGATATTAGTTTAAAAATATTTTAAATATTATCCCACTGTATCAATCTACGTTTTAATAATGACATAAAATGTTATTTAATCTTTAAAATCTCCATTTTACAATTTTTTCTTCTTACCTAATTCCAAAAATGTGAATATGAATAGAAAATAAATGAACTTTCTACAATTTCTGTAAAAAGCTACAAAAAATAACAAATAGTTTTATAGCCGCTTTAATTGACATAAAATTACAAGTCACAAGTCGTTAAGAATGCAGTTACTTGCATAATTAACTATGAGAATTCTGTATTAATTATAATATCACCTGCACCAATTTGTAAGTAGGTATAATTATAGAAGACAAGAAAGGTTTTAAAATGAAATTACAATTTATATTTGAATATTAATAGAGGTGAAATTTATGTACATATTGAAATCAGATATTATGACTTTATATATGAATAAAGTTTGTGCGAGTGTCTATAATAATATGTACAGAAATTTAAAGCATTAATGTAAGTAGCAAAATTTTTAATTAAAAAAAAAAACTACGATGAAAAATATTACTCTAGCTCTTAAACTACTATCTATTCCTATTTTCATAAAACATAAGCTAAGAACCACTGTGAAGAACAACGCTTTTAATAAGAAAAACCGCATTAAAATCGGTTTACTAATTTTGAAGCTACGGTGCCACAGACAGATACACAGTACACACACGTAAAACTTATAGTCTTGTTGCGTCGGGCGTTAAAACAATACAGATTAGTAAAGCCTATTTATTACTTACAAAATTTAAAGGATAAAAATGTATGGAAATAAGACAATTTGAATTTCATAGTCCTGCATGACCTGTTCTTAACCAACGTTGTAATAAATCGATTAAGTATTTTTTGAGTTTTGTTTTGAAAAGAGCATCTCTTCTCTTCTCACCAGAACCTTCCCAGCTGGTGGTAGCTTTATGTTCATTCGACGATTCAAAAGTGCTTGTAAAAGTCTCTATTTATTAGATTAACGAATATTTTAAATTTGGAATTGAATTTCCATTTGAGCCCACATTCTCGAGTAGAGTTTGAACTTTAGGCCTTCTATGTAATTAGGCCCGGTGTTTATTTATTAAACCGCTCTAAACTCTAAGTCGATCTTGAGATGCCGATTTCGTCTGAGCCATGTTTCCACCTGTAGCACTAGCACCTCATTTAGTATTTTTGCTATTTAATGACTTGCGAGATATGTATACTGTTATTCATTTTTTTTTTTATTTTTGTTTCACACTGTATTTCACAGAGAAGGTAAAGAAAACTTAGTGTTAATAGTAGTAATAGAAAACTTAGTGTAACTAAACGCCGCGCTTTTACTAAAAGAGAGGGTAAATTAAAATAATTAGATAGCTTACGCTTTTTCTCACATAGCAGAACAGAGGGTTCTTATTGTTTAAATACTCTAATTCCTACTTTCTGTCTAATTTTCGAGACATTTCGCGTGCTTTGTCTATCAGAGAGTGACAACGTACTTAGAACTATCGCGTTTTACAGATCTACAACAATTAAGATTTTTGTAATGCACTTAAAATTATAAAATTATAAAAATTCCGCATAAAAACTTATTAAGTAATGCTTTAAAAGTAAATTTTATATGCGATTTTAATATGTTGTTTACTCTAAGTGTGTGAATACAGTAATGTTAAAGTGTTTTTACGTATGTACGTACATACATACATATTTACGATATTTGTTACTTTGTCAGTTAGGCGCTATGAAAGGAACTTACTATTTTACTATTTAGTTTTCAGGCTTTAGCTCTTTAATTATATTATAACGATGAACATAATCCAGTTGTGGCGCAGTACACAAGCGTGTGACTGTAAATGCGACAGGTTGTGGGCTCGATTCCTTCTCAAGGAAATGAAATATTTAATATTTGCGTTTCTTCGCTCTGGTGTCGACGCCAAGCGTGGCTTCAAGTTCTGCCACTCAACACTCAATCCCTCTAAATTTCGGTAGTAGGTGGGGAGCAGAGTGTCTTAACACCAGGCTCCCCCTGCCTACCCTGCTACTTGTAGGATACAGCGTGAAGCTGAGCTGAGATAATGATAAATATTATATTTCTCCTTTATATACTACTTTAACAGATAATTTTGTACATACACGAAACGGAACGAAACCAGACTAACCTAAGTATAATAAAAAAACATAATTATTTTTTTTTTGACTGAAGTTCAGAATGAAATTGAAAAATTGAACATAGTGAAACTAACTACATTTGACAAGAATAAATGTTTTCATACAATATACCGTTTGATTTTCTACGCTTCATATGCAGTTGTTTTGTAATATATATAAAATTAATAATCAAACGCAAGCAAAATGTAAATTAAAAAAAACTGTTGTCTTTTTTATACGATTTTCCTTGCTTTCCTTCAGTGCGTTGTCTAAAACTACGAGTATACCCATATCTTATACCCGATTTTATCCTATAACAAAGAAAATATTGAAACTATCTAACTCTTTAGTTCAAAATTTAACAAGAATTTTGTATTGAAATTCCGTATGAAATGCAAAGGTAGGACGTGAAACTGTGCCTTTTGGATAACATCCAAACGCTCTCGTTTATTAGGCACGCTATGTATTCTCAATATTGTTTTTTTTTAAATAATAAGAAAAGTTATAATAACCATTATTATAACTTTTCATATTTTTAAATAAAAAATCAGAAATTGGTATTGGTTAATCCACACAACACGCAATCCCAGAATTCGGCGGAAAGTGGGGAGCGAAAGTGTCTTAATGGGATTGGATTATCTCAATACTAGGTTCCCCTATTCCCTCTGCCTACCCTACTATATGCGGGATACACTTTAAAGTAAAAAAAAGAAAAAAATATATACAAATAGTTTTTTGTTAGTATTCGCGTAATATAAAAATTTAACTATCGAGTTTCCACCACATCAATTACATGTGTTTTACTATAAAACATATGTTAATAAAATTATATAGATATAGTTTTATATTTTATATAAAAATAGATATATCTTTACAGCATCGAACCCTTGAATGCTTTATATCCTGTGATCTTATAAACAATTGTTTGTTTTTTTATTTCATATTTCTTATGCAGTATCATATATGATATGTTAACTCACGATAGTGTGCTTTTAATCTTTTTTAATATTTACATCGTATGGAATGTGCTTAATTAGATCTGATAGTGGTATTTTTAATTCCTCCTTCTTCTCCTCCTTCTTAGGACAAACGTTATAAGCATTAGGATAGAGTCTAATGCATATATTGGACGGTAGAACCATCCAATATGCTAATATATTGAATAAAGATGACCTCTCATCTCTCTCTCTCTCTCATACCTCTCATGAAAAAAAAACATACGTTCATTCTGTTACTTTGGTAAATAATTATAATGAATATTCTTAGGAAATAAATAAGTATTATTTACGTAATAGTTTCAAACCATATATTTTGCGTTTATAACTGTGTAATTTTAAATTATAACCTCAGTTGTTCATTTAAATAATAAGTGTAATTCGTTTTTATGGACACGCCGTATTCGGATGTGAAATGACTGTTGCTCAGAAGCGATTGTCATTAAAGTTTATGTTTCACTTTACAAGAATGGTGGAATTTTTGAAATTAAATTGTATGTATCGATTGTTTTACTATCCATTTTGACATATACACATATTGGTTAAAATACGCAGTGGAAAAGTGTCTGACTGTCAATGTGGTGGTTGCTGGATCCATCCGCACTCGGAACTCGGAACTGTGCTATACAAGGGATATAGTATGAAGCTGAAGTAAAACAAATTCATACCTTTACAAATTTCTTTGAAATAAAATAATATTTTTAATAGTTTATAGTAGTCAAGCCCTGCACCGGTTTGGTCATTCAAAGTAATCTCAAAAAGAATTTTGCCTTTTTGCCGGTTATTTTAAAAGGACATAAACTAATTAGGTATATTTCACCGACATCACTTAGATAAGCGCTTTTGGAATGGAATTGAAGATAACATCATTTTAGTACGTCCAGTAAAACTTGAAAAACATTACTTAGGTAAAATAATGATAATATATCAGTTTTTTTAGGTTTAAAAGTGTTGTAATTATATAATTACAATTATTACAATTATATTAATATTATTATAATAATATAATTATTATACACCTGCTCAACTTCAAGATTTACTTAAATGAAATAAATTAAATAAATATATTTTTATGGAAAATAATAAGTCACTTTATTCTTTTTCCGATTAATATTTTTCTAAAATCTTTTCCAAAATTCCTTTGAAACAATATAAAGTAAATAATAGTAATGATGAAATTACAACTACAAAATTAATATTCCAATACTAATTAATCCTATTTACTATACAAGTAATAATGTATACAGTACAGTGTACAGTGTACAGTGTAGTGACACGACGCAACACGACAGTGTCTATGTTTGATTACATGAGTCACGGACACAGTGGAGTGTGGACTGTAGCTGGAGTCGGGCTCCGGTATTACGTAAACAGTAGCGGTGGCTTAGGGTTATGCTTACATGACAGTTCTATTTGGTGTTTTTTTATATTTTTTACTCTGTTCTGCTCTTTGTTTATAGCGTTTTGAAAGTGCCAGTTGAGCATTAATAACTTCGCCAGTTCGTATAAGGTTTCGCCAGTTTTTCAGCTTCACGTCTGAGGAAATCTAGTGAGAGTAAGTGATAAGACAGTCTGTTCCCCATTTTTCGCCAAATTTTCGAAACTTTGCGTGTTGAGTGGCGGAACTCAACGCCGCGCTTTGCTTTGGTAGAACATAAATGAATGAACACTGTGAAGAAATGAAAGCATTAATGAAAAGAGTAATTCATACCACTAAGTAATAAATTTTATTTATTTATTTTTAAGTATGAATCGAATCCACGACCGTCGCGTTTACATGCATTAAAATTACAAATATCTAATCAAATTTACCAAAAAAATAAGCACAAAAAGAACATTCATTAATAAATTGACAACAACAAGTGTAAGCCGACACGATATTAATTACAAAGAATAGTAAATTTGAAAATTTTATTACTTCCTCATAAATAAAAATATAATAAAAATGTTAGTAGCCGCGCGTCAGCCCTATTGACCCCCGCTACCTGCAAACTGCGACAGCTACTTGCTTTGTATGTAGACGCGACGGTTTTCCACTCTCTATTGAGACATTTTCTAACAATTTATAGCTCTATCTTTCCTTTATGTTTTTTATTTTGTATATTATGTTTTAAATAAAAGTTGTATATTTTAATACAAATATGTGATTTTGTGTGTATAAATTCTAGTAATGATTTGCAAATATATATAAATTATATTTAATAAAAAAAATATTGGGGGATGTTAAGTATTTTTTTAGAAATAATATAATTAATTATTTATAGTTAAATAGTATTGAAAAAGAAGTTTGAAATAAATATAAAAATAAATTATTTTAAAAGTAAATACAGTACAAGGCATATCCTGGTCGATACTTTTGTGGATGGCTTTTCTGGTGTTGCACGGAGTCGTGGACGGTGGTGATCACTTACCATCAGGTGACCCGAACGCTCGCTTGCGTTGTATTTTCCATAAATAAAGGCCCAAGGAACACTCCCCATGATACATGCGGTAGAGAACGCACAGCGAGCTGACGTTTCTACACAAAGCCAAAGTGTCAAGCCTTTCAGAGATCATTGGGTCTCCGATGATTCGAATGGCTTCGTTGTATGCGATCATGCAGCGAAATGGGTGAAGTTGATACTGGGGTGCGCCAGCCCAAAGAAACAGAAACAGTACATAGTCCATATGAGGCCTAACCTGGGCCCTATACAGGGCCAATCGGTGTTTAATCTTGAAATAGCGTTTCACTCTGCTGATGAACCCCAGTTTCTCCGAGGCCAACTTGGCATTGCTTTCCAAATACTGGACGCGGCTATAAGAGGAGTGTTTTGAAAGACTGGCAATACAATAAATGGGGTTTTATAGTGGTTAACGCGCACGTACGCCACTGACCAGGCCCTCTGTCAGCAGGTCTTCAGAAGATCACCGGTTGAGCGACCATGGTGAAAGCCATATTGACGGTCATTAATCAATCGGTGATTCACAAGATAAAACAAGAGCTGGCTATATATAGGTAAATTAGTAAATAAATAGGATAGTTCAGTAAACCAGAACTCTTGAATAACTTGCCATTTTTTTAATTAATATTCCAGTGTTTAACTGTACCCATAGAAAAAAAAACAAATTTTAATTGTACTATTAGGTTAATAACTTATAATTATCATATTAAACGTCATAATGTGTTGTTTATTTAATAGGAATAATATAGAAATTACAGCATTCGTGGAGTCATCCTCACCAACTATTCCATAACCTCGGACTTTTACCTTCTTAACCATATCTTGAACATTAAGGTAGTAAATTGTACCTTGATGAATGAAATAAATGTGTCGAAGATTGCGTGAGCTCTTACTCTAGCACTATCCATATAGATCCTGAACCAGCCGTTAAGTCTGAAAAGTCTAGGTACCTTACGTTCTAAGTTTAGGTACCTTAGACACGTTATGCGAGTCTGGAGAAATCAGTCTCGAGGTCCATATTCTGAGGAGCGCTACCTGGGCAAAATGGCGAGAGGTCCATGGCATGTTCTACGATTGTTGGAAATCGCCCAAACTCTAGCACTTAGCACTATTTAGGTACACTGAGTTACGGAAATAAAGATGCTAAGGGGCATCCGAGAGCGTCGCTTGAGATAGTATGACCACGTTGGGCACCGGCCTAGGAACTATATTGGATGGATCGGGCTTTACTTTATCTGTCTCTGAAGTGAAATCTCACGGACGCCCATTAGCGTTGAATATTAATATCGCGTTGAATATGATAGTTATTATTTGATAGACACTTATTACTTTAAGTATAAATTAATAATCCTTTTACTAAGGAACGAGATGTATTTACCTACCCAATTACTTTAAATCAATCAAAATCTGTTCAAGAACAGAAAAAAAGTATAATAATTAACGAGATCAATAAAAGCTTAATAAAATCCACTATAAATAAATTACAACTTATTTTCCACAGGTAACCTAATATCGTTAGTGTCAATTATGTACTTACTTTTTACGATACCTCTCAACGTGGTTAGCACTTTTTTCCAAGGTTTTATGGAGGCCACGCTGTAAATATTCATAAAAGCTGGATATCTTGCATCGATTTGTCATTATCATTCAATACTCATTTTACGACGAGACCAAAACGTATTTCTTGTTATCATATAAGGTCTTGGTAGCTTTTTAGAAAGAATTTAAGGTCTTATCGATTGGCAGATTATTCAACCATTTAAAGCTCGATCAAAGTAAAAACATTTGAATTTTTATACAAATGGTCTCGTTTTAATTAGTGATTTCCTATTTTAATTAAGGGTTTCCATTTACGATATTCTTGTTTGGTTGCAGTCGTTTTAATTAAGAATCTTCTTTTTAATAAGAAATAGAAGATTTGTATATTACCTAATTGATATATTAGTGGCTATTTACATACATACATTATTAGAATACGTAGACATAACTAATGACAACTCTGCAACAATAACAACTTGACAAACAGACTGAAAAAAGGGTGCAAAAATAATGGTCTAAGCCTGAATGTGAATAAAAATGGAGAAAGGACGGCATGCACTTATCTTCAGTGTAAATGATAAGATATTAGAACAATTGAATGAATTGGTATATTTTTGAAGTATGTTCAGTAGAGATTGAATATACGAGATGGATGCGAAAAGGCGTATGTATTGCTGCCAATAGCAGTTATTACTGTTACCGGCAGCAATACCCCATCAATTTTGATGGGACCGTTTGACTAACAGCAATAACCTCAAGTTTGAAAAAAAAGCAGCGCCTGTAGCGTTTGCCACTCCGTTCTCTCTGACTACCCCGTTCAGGAACTACAAATATAGAGCGATATACAATCCGTTTTAAGTAGAACTCAATGTGAAGCCAGAAAAAAATATATGTAAGTATGTAGGTATATGTTAATATCATCGTCTGGAATTTTCCGATAATTTCAACTGTAACGTCTACCTACCCATATTTTTGTTAAGGTGACGGATTTTTTAGTTTCATGCTGTTTGTGCGGGCACATAACAGCGTTGGCAGAGGGAACCTGGGAACCTAGTGTTATAACACCGTTCCCAATAAGACACTTCCGTTTCCCAATTTCCGCCGTACTCTAGAGTGCTGTGTGTTGTGTGAAGAAACATAACGCTTCGCTTTGCATCGTTAACCAGAGCGAGAAAATTAAAATATTAAATATTTCATTCATCCAAATGAAAATCGAACCCACATCGCATTAACAGTCACACGCATAGTTCTTTTTTAAACAAAACAAAAATAACATCATAAAAACTCAAATTCTACTCTATAATGTCATATCTTCATCAATAACACCACTAATACAAATGTTAAAACAATATAATCAGTTAACACAGCGGAATGACGTGGAAGTTTCGGCCGCTACCAGCTACTGCAGCAGGAGGCGAGGAGGCGAGTGGCGGCCACCCGCACACCGCAGTGACGAGGCGTATTGCATTCCAAGTGCACTTCCACCAGCATCCACCGTATAAATTAACGAGACGACGACGGGAATTTTGGTAGCTTGTAATGTGTTGAATATTTATTTTCTCTTTACCTTATATGTCAATGTTAGATGGTTACCTGAGATAATAAAAAACGATCAAGCGTGAGTCGGACAACCGTATGGGGGGCTCCGTACCGTAAAAAATACGTTTGTTGTACGAGAGCCCCCTTAAATATTTATTTTGTTCTGTTTTTAGTTGTTGTTGTTATAGCGGGAAAAAAAGCACATCATCTGTGAAATTTTTAATTGTGTTACTGCCATGGTTAATGAGATACACCCTGGTGACAGATAGTTAAATAGCGAAGTCTTAGTGCTAGGGAACCGTTTTATCAATTGTATACGGAACCCTAACAAGTAACTAAATCAAACTTTTTGTCAGAACTAAATATCTTTTTGTATTATATTACTTATAAGGAGTAGTAGAGAATTAAGAAGTTTATTATTGTAAAATATGTTTAATGTAATTACAAATGGTAAGTCTAAATAAATATATTGCCACATTCAATCAATTTTAATTCAGTTTTGAATTTATTTCGATATGGATATATAGATATTTAGGTGAATCACTATCTATCTATCTATATCTATCTATGAATATTAATTTGAAAATTTAAAAAATTAAATCAGTTGTAATACAAAAAAAAATAATCAGTAATAACACATTTAAATAAATAAATAAATTAGCTTCACGTTGTATCCCGCACACAGCAGGGTAGGCACAGGGAACCCAGTGTTAAGACACCCCGTTTCCCACTTTCTGCCGAATTCTGGAGGCATTGCGTGTTGAGTGGTAGAACTCAACGCCGCGCTTAACCTTGGCACCAGAGCGATGAAATGGAAATATACATTTAAGTAAATATTTCATCTCCTCGAGTGGGAATCGAACCCACAACCAGTCGGTTTTGCAGTCACACCTCGTGCCGCTGCGCCACGACCGGCCTCAATTTAATAAAATAATAATAACACATTTAGTTCTCATTAAAATACTATTTTTTAGACAAGCATTTACATTTTTAAATATATAAATTTAAATACTCTTCCGAAGTTCAGACAAGGGTCCATGCCATCGATGGGTGGGATTGGGCTAGATCGAGATATCTCCTCACAATACGCGCCGTCTCAAACCTGTATCTGATTTTTGATCCGACAGCTATAGTGTCCATCGTGTTTGCTCCATACTATATTAGCGAAGCAATTTGTGCTTTACTGGCACGCCAAAAGAAATAGATCAAAAATCATGTGAGAACAGAGTAAGTAACGGAGGAACGGAGTAAGTAGTGGAGGCTAACTTCACAAGTTTTAAATAGGTCATATCTATATATTAAAGGTAGATAAATTTACCTACATTAATTATAATGTTCATTATATTGTTGTTATATAAGTATATTGTTAAAATATATATAGGAATGGGATTAGAACCTAGTATACGCTACGCTGATATCAATTAAGGTATGTATAATTGTAAAAAATAAAAAAAACAGCTTTACTCTGCATCCCGCACATAGCAGGGTAGGCAAAGGGAACCTAGTGTTTAAACACTCCGTTTCCCACTTAGGTTATCCTCCAAGACGAGGTTTTAGCCTTGGTTCCAGAGCGAAGAAATAAAAATATAAATAAATAACAATTCAGCCCTTCGAGAGGGGATCGAACCCACAACCGTCACGTTAAAGCGATACACTTGTGCCTCTGGGCCAAGACGGTCTCGATGTATAATTTTGAGGCATATTTTATATATGTGGGCAGGTACGTAGTGTGGTATCCATGGAGCCAATGACAAAGCAGTTTTTAGAGGTCAATATGCTTCTGAATCAGCTACTGTACGATAAGACATCGTATATGACTAGGCTATTTTGGACATTGAAGTTTTTATCAATATTTGATACATACTTGTTACTTTATTAGATGTTTGACATTTGCTCCTTTTTAAATTTATAATGTGTGATATTTATTTAAATAAGGAAGTAACACAAATTTTATAGTAGAAACGATAAATTAATTCTTGTTATAACACTATTAATATAAAAATAATTAATTATCTTATTTTATAGTGAAAATAAAAACTTTATTATATTTTTTTTAACCGACTTCTGTAAAGAGGAGTTTCTGTTTTTATGTTTTTATCTCAGAACTTTTGACTAATTAAAATGAATAAACAAAATAAGTAAAAAAAGTAAAGGAAATTATTAATATTATTATAAATAGTAATTACTGGAGGACAGTCGTGACGGAGGAGCACAAATTGTAGTTTCGAACCGTGTGATTATAAACCGTTCTATAGGTGCGAAGGGTTGTGGGTTTGATCCCCGATCAAAGAAACGAAATATTTATTTAATTTGATATTTTTATTTCTTCGCTGTGGTGTCAAGACATAGCGCGGCCTTGAGTTCCGCAAGGTGGTCGTCCTCGGTGAACACAATGTTTTTACACTAAGTTCCCTATGCTTACCATGCTGTGTGTGGGATAAGGCGTGTCGTGTAATATTAATAAAAAAAATACCTCCCATTTGATTCTGTATCTTAAGCGATACATTTCGATCTCCCCTTCATATAACTGAAATTGAGTCTATATCCAACTCAAATCAAAGTCAGCTAGTATGTTATATTTTTTACGTAGATAATAAGGCATATTATCCTATGCATGTATGTATATTTTACATATTTTAACTTAGTTAAAATAATCAAATTGGAAAAAAATAAAATATATTTTGCTAAACCCGAACCTAAAACGGTACGCACTTAATAAATAAATAAATGTAGGATATTGATTTTAGTAATCGAAATTTATAAAAATCTAAAAGAAATTTTGATAATAAGTATGTGAAATAAAAAATATGGAAATATTTTTTTGTACAACCGCTTTGTCTCAAGCGTTAATAATCCCATTAATCATTTATATTTGGATAAGATAACAATACAGTCGTTCGTGTAACAATTATCAGTTTGCGTCACTTATAATTATTTTTATCATAGCTTTTGTGATGCCTTATTAATTGATTTTTTTCAACCAAATATGCGGTCGAGACAACGTCAGATGTTATTAAATAAATCTATAGACTTAAAGTGTTGATAATTTTTGAGAGATTACCTACGTGTTTATAAAAAGATTGATTTTTTTCATGGCAAGTAACGCCTTGACAATATTTTTTTTTATCTTGTTGGTGTCTTCCAGGTTCCATTACCTACTTCCGCACACATTTTATAGGTTAACACACATTAACTATCATATATACCGTAAAACACAATTTTTATTAAAACAATTGGTTACACAACCTAATAAAAGTAATAATCGAACAAAACCACCATTGTTACTAACATATAAAGATTTTTTTTCAATTTGCGGCTTCTATGCTATATAGCATTTCTATAGAAAATCATAAAAAAAATAGTAATAATAAAAGGAAACAATACCGCAATATCTAACTTTACGAGCGCGACGTTAGACAAAAACAAAACAATCAAAGCAGCCGGAACAATGGCTGCAACGTTAGTGACTCTAAAACGTTCTAATTTTCTATTTTTCAAGTGATAAATCACTATTGAATGGAGTTTACATTATTGTTTTAGTGTTTCACGCAATAATGTGAACATTACCAATGTTATTAACTACTGGAATTTGGAGTGTTAATTTAGTTTTTTTAAGATCTAGCTAAAGTGTTTATTGCGTATAAGTAACTGGTGTAAATTGATTTTGTAAATTAACAAGCTTCTTGTATTTGTTTGTATTAATTTTGGGAATAGTCTTTTGTTTTATATTTTTCATTATTTCTATATATTTTTTTAATATAACATATCTCGTGGGTGTACTTACAATTTTATATTTTTATACAAGTATGTAAGTAGATGGTATCCGAAGCTATGTTAAAGATAAAATATAGTTTGGTATGGGAAAAAATAATATAAATATATCTATATAGTACCTATTATAGTATTATTGTCATACTAGCTGCTTTGTCTGCTTACCACTTATATTTCTTTCACATTTGACAACAGATTGATTGTGTATTATAAAAGCCAAAACTTTCTAAAATTTCCTTGATATCTATAAAAAATAAATCCTACAGGGTGTCGCGGACTTTATTTTAGAACTAATAAATCTAAATATTTTTCTAGTACCTACAATGTACTTAATTAAAATATATATTATGTAAATATGTTTAATTAGTTCCTTATTATTGTTATTACGTTATTTAAGGCTAACTAAGAATTAACATGTACACAACAAAAGCTATATAACATAGCTTTTGTTAGCCTTTAACACTTCTGAGGAATGCTTGAAGCGTTCATACAAAACAAAGAAAATACGACCAGTAGTTTCAGAGATCTTAGCGTTTAAACAAACAAACAAACTCTTTCGCTTTATTATATAAGTATAAATATAACTAATGAGTGGGATTATTCAGCTTACTTGTAGCCTGCGCAAAACCAGCACTTTGTTTAGGTAGATCTGAAATATCACATATAACTTACATTACCTATGCGATAGCGGATTCAAACCATATATATATATTTCATATATTTGCTCTGGCACCAAGGCAAAAGTCCGGCATTGAGTTCCGCCACTTAACACGCAATGTCTCGGAAAAAGCGGTGGAAAGTGGGGAACGAAGTGTGCGAGATACAGTGTGAAGCTGATTTCTGTAACGTATTTACAATATAAAATATATTCATATTTAAATACATATTAATTTAATTGCCATCACCAAAAAAATTGGCAAAAATACGAAGGTACATAATAAAATTAATTAAGGTATAATATTAAACATTATAATACTGCCGCTTTCGAATAACCTTTCATATAAAAACGGCCGTAGCCTTGTGGCCAAGGCCCCGACGCTTATCAGCGCACAGTGAGTAAATAGTCATTTAAATAACCGAACGTGATAAATGTTTTATGTTCTCATAGATATGTGGATACGTGACTTACGGACAGAAGACGGATGAATCAATATATTTTTTTATGATTATTTATAAGTATTTACTTGGTTTTGTCTGGTTGTTTCGTTTATTTTATAGTATTTTTTTTTCTGCGGCTTCGTCCGCATGGTTTATTGGAACTTATTAAGTTGTTTATTAAACATGACATATTTTATTACCTTGGTAGCTCTAACTGCCCGCTTTGTAGTGTAACACACACCCAGTTGTAGGTACTGAAGCGATTCATAAAATAAAAAATTAGAATAACTTAATTTTAATATACTTGTTTTGGTATTATTATTACTTTTTATATATTAATTAATTGAATTGCAAGAACCCTCCAAGGGCAAAGGCCCTTCTAAAGAATTCCATTTCTATTTTCATGATATACTTCCTAGTTTTGTGGAGGACTCCTTTATCAAATATGCCGATGAAGCTCTTTTTGTTTTTCTTGTAATGTAAGTCTATCCAATATAAAAAGAACTTGTCAATTCCAACTAGTATTTCCTGAGATTTGAACGCTGAACGAAACAAACTATTTAGTGTAACTACATTTAGATATATCTTTTCTTAATAAAATGATTAAAAATTTTGACAAGACACACGAATGGTGTTTGTTGTTTAAATTTGTTAGTGCGAAATTTTAATAAGTAAAAAAGTAGGAGCAATATTAACCTCGACTAAAAGATATCAAAGTTACGTAACACATAACGAAAGTAAGTATGTATGAAAGTAACAATTAAAATGGAACAACAGAAAATGAAAATAAAAAGAAAACAAACAGTTAATACATAATTTCTACAAATATTTAATATATACTTACAAATGTAACGATGTATATTATGATAATCCTTAGAATCTATTTTTAAGTTATTAATTTTTTACATGATTGAGTTATAATTTTTTTATTATAAATAAGTTTTATAGTATCAGTTCAAATTTTGACTACCGAAAGGAAGTTAATTTTTTACAAACATTTAATTAATGATTAATGTTCCTTCGACTAAGGGCTGCCACTAACGCCACTAATTGATTGTTATTAATCACCACATCTGGTTCACGCCTGTTCCTAAGAGATTTATTGATTTTATCAACGTTTTTCGAGTTAAATTTAGTTAATATATAATACATTACTTAACACAGCTTCTGATTGTATAATAGATGGGTGTGGGTTCGATTCCCACTTAGGGCGGGGTGATTGACATTTCCTAGTTACAAGATAACGAGTATTTATGTCTATTATTAAACACGATGCGTGTTTGCTGCATTTTGTATGTAAATAATGGCATTGAGTACTTCTCGTGGATCTTCAGTTATGAAATTTGGCAAGAAGTGAAATTTTACAATATAAATAGAAGGAAAACTCAAAAAAAAAAAGTTATTACAGATGAAAACTATTACAAACATCTATTAGTAGTACATTTTATACAAAATGTTGTACATATTGAACTAGGAATACAGCCCGGAAACTTAGATTTGTCAATTTTGTAAGTTGTGTTCTCCATCTACCTATAATCCTGAAATAAGTGAGGTACCTGTGGCCGAGCCCGACTTGCACTTGACCGGTTTTTTTATTTAAAATATCAATATTATTAATATGCCGTATCTACTTACAAAAAGGAAGGTTAAAGATATTAAAGGCTAAATTATGAAACTTCGGACGATTTCCTGAACGCAGGCATTAAAATTCCGATATTTAAATAAATTTTCTGAAAAGTATTTATTTTATAACATCTGATATAGACAAATAATATCAATTAGTTAACTAAACTTACGTAGAATTTATGTAAGTTTAATCAATATTATAATAACGATTAAAAATAGGAGTAATTTATATCATTCCCATAGAAAATTAAGCAATTTAATTTCTATAAGAACTGAACACTACCGCAATATTATAATATACACACGTACATTTGTCTAATTGAGTTGTTTAAATGTAAATTATCTTGTATCAGAAATTACGAATTCGGTACATTAAAGCGAATCGGCAGCTGCGTGCAGCGGAAATGATAACTGATAACGTATCAGCGATCGTTATCAATAACGCTACTTGATTTTTAAACTCTAATTACGCATCTAATTATAGTTATTTATCTAATTATATCATTTGTTTATCATTATTATTGTTTTTTACTTTAGGGTTTTGTATTAGAAATTATATTTGGTAAATTTGAACAGCGGAATAAGTGGGATGTGTTCAAAAACTTGGAAGATGTGGTGATCTGTGAATTTATACATATAAATCTTAAGATGAGGGATATTCCAGAAAGTAAATAATAAAAAAATATGCAATTAAAAAAGTAAAAAACGCTGTTAAAAACTATATAAGTGTAAGAGTAAAATGAAAGATATGAATATGGGTGTGATTGTTTTTGACATTTGGAAATCCTGTTGATTTGGTACATAAATAAACAATAAATAAAAGAAAGACTAGCAAAGTAGAGAAGAAATCGTAAGACATGCAACATATTATAGTAATTAAATAACGAATAATGTGCTTCATTGATTGGAATATGATATTTTTTTTTGTTTGATTTCAGTAAAAAGAATGTGTACTGTACATGATGTAGGTACAAGTTAGAGGAAGAAGATATTAAGTAGAGGGAGACCAGTTAAGCTATTAAAAATTAATCGTCGACAATATTGAAAGAAAGTCACGTAGCAGTAGGGCGATGTAAATATAGGCGCAGTAACTTTTGGCGTTTCGTTCTCCCTATTTTTGATTTCAATAACTTTTTTTTCTATTTAGTTTGATTCTTTATTCCTAGCAGAGTAGCCAGAGGGACCGGAGCTTTCGGACTGATCTATACGTATCTGATCATCCGCGTATGTCATATATGAACATGTTCTCTCCAGGGGATCTTTATGCTTTTCTCGTGACCTTCCTCCAGTGTCATCGTCACTTTGTTTTCGAAAGCCAACTAAAATCTTCCCCTGCCAGTGGTAAGATTAGAAATATGAGGGATATATCTACTCTTGCTTTAAGGAGCATTTTTTACTACTCTCTAGTCAGTCATTCTCTTAACAGGCCCAAAGCACACCAGCATTTTCTTCTTATTTTTTCTTGCAATTCTTCCTGAAATCCTTGCTGGCTTCAATACGTAAAGATTTATATTTAAAATAACAACGTAATTTAAAAACATGTAGTGTTTGTTTTATGGTCCCCGGAAGACAGTCCTCTAATACGAGCAATGATTACTGTCATCATGATGAATGTAAAATGTTCACAGTTCTGACACAAGGTTGGCACTTTACTAATAATTTTCTATTATTGTTTGTTTTTTCGGCTCTCTTATATTCTACGATAAAGAGAGATAAAGAAGATATTATAGTAGTATTATTTAATTAGTCGGTAATAGAATGAGGCTAGTGGTGGCACTAGGCTCATTTTATTATCGTGCTTCGTAATCAAAATCAATGTAATAGTGTACTGTGTGTGTGTTGTTGGTTTTTTTCTTAAAAGAATAAAAACGTCTAAATAAAGACTCTTAAGAAAATATGTAGGTTAAAATTAAAGTGCGAAACTGTCATGGCAAAAGACGCATCGACTTAAGCACCAGCGGCAGCTGCGTGCAGCGGATGTGATAAGCTGATAGCTTATCACTGATAGCTCTGTCATAAGCGCCACCTGGATCCGTATTGAAATTTTATTTTTGTCTTATATTTTTTTGTTGTTTTTGTTTCTTTTCCTTGTGATTAATTTGGAATAAAATTTTGTAATATATTGTAAAATATATTATTAAAAAATAAACTAAAAAAATTATAAAAAGTGCAAAATATCATATCTTTCATTAATTAATCTTAATAGGTCTTTTTACCAATTGTAAAATAACTTTTAAGCTGTTATCTATATGTAGGTCACACAGCGCCATGTAAAATGGCTTTAAATAGAAAGTACGCTTAGTTTTATGTGCTTTATTAACTTAGCTTTACTTGTCTACCGTTATTAATATAATTGACACCATGTAAATATAAAAACCCGACTACATAAACTAAATTAATGCAGCCAGTAACACTAAGACTATCAAGACAAATCCAACGACGTGTCATTTATCAAAATCGGCTTACTATTTTAATAGTTACAAGGGAACAAAAGAACGGATATACATACTTACGCGCTAAAATCATACCTCATTTTAATCTTGGCCGCCATCTGGTAAAATTTGTAAAAATTGGTAGCAACACACTGTTATCATTAGAAAATTTGCTTATTTTTACACATCCGGCTATAACACAATTGATAATTATAGACGAATTATCTCTATCAAGAGCTGATAGACACTCTTTTTGTAATAAATGCTACGTGAGTTTTGTAAAATAATATCTATATAAATTGTTAATAATTCTTGTTAGGTGGATTGGAGTATTAAAATTTGAATAAAAAAATAACTAAGTTGGAACTATAAATATCATTGTAGTTATTAGGGATTTTACCAATTCAGTAAATATTTAAATTTTGTGAGTTTCCTTATAGCATTTATACTATGTTTGCTCTATTATGTAATAAATAGGGGAGGTTGGACATGGTAGTAACAGGGTATAACAGTAAGAGATCGAATTACGGAATAGGAGTTTTTTCTTCAATTGTAGAGAAGTATGATGTGGAATAAGTCTCTCTTTTGGCATACGAAAGAGAAATAAAAAGGTGAACAAAGATGATTACGAACAGACAGAAAATCTTACGATGTGATATGTAGCTCACCAATCTTAAATGAAGAGTGGTGAGCTATTAGCGATATACTTGATTTGTGATTAAAATATAGTCTTGGATTGGAATTCCAATTATTAGTAAATATGTTTATTGTGGCAGTCTGATTACAAAAGTATTCAAGGCAAATACTCAAAATGACAAATATTCTATATATTATTTACTTTGTCATAATGCTAATTTATATATGAAAAGATTCTTGGTCGGTTCTTTAGTAGATATTATTGATTTCTTTAAGAATTTTGGGTACTTTTATTTAGTTATGCTAATTATGTTTATGAGTCCAGTCGTGGCGCAGGGGCACAAACTATGACAGTATATGACTGGTTGTGGGATCGATCCCCACTCGAGGAAATGAAATGTTTACTTAAATTTTGTATTTTTATTTCTTCGGTTTTGTGTCAAGTTAAAGCGCCATTTAACATTTAACACCCAATGCCTCCAGAATTTGGCGAAAAGTTCGAAACGGAGTGATTTAAAACTAAGTTTCCTCTGCCTGTCACACAGTACTGTGTGCAGAATACAGCGTGAATCTTATGATGTTTACTATATAATGTGATCTATATTTTATTGTAATTCAAAGTATACAGATATAGAACCGGATTTGAACTGCATACCCAAGTAAAATATAATTAATGGACATTACAATCTCAACATCTCAATTAGCTACTTTGTACACGCAAGCCGACTGAGCGATTATTTCTCTTAGGTTATTATCATATTTATCTAGGTACATAAACATACGTGGAAAATTAGATTAGATACGTGAAAATTGTTATAAAGCTACAATTATAACATGTTTATAAAATATCCCACGATTTTACTTAAATAAAAAAACAAAGGTGTAATAAATGGATGTGGAAAATGGAAGTCTAAGGTATACCTAAATGATTACTTAACTTTAATATATACTATGAAACAAGTAAATGTTATAAAAGTAATTGTTATATAAAATATGACTTATAATGTAATTTAGGTATACCTAAGATTTTATATTTATAAAACTACACAAGATAATCGATTTGAAAAATAATCGGTTTTCCGTACCAAATTTAAAATCTGTTGAGCTCAACGTCGTCGTCGTAGTGGATTAATGAAAATAATTTATTCCCAGAAGTGGATATCAAAATATGTGTATATGTGTATATGCGTCATATGCGTCGCCACTGTACGATGACGACTATATTGATATAATAATTTCTATCAATATAATCCAACTTAAGATGGATAGGTACTTTAGTTTCTATATTAAAATTACAAATATATACAATATTTATCAGTAGGTATCACTTATACGTCCGCCGCGGGTGCGATAAATGATAATTGTGATCGATGAAGCTACATATAATTTATAACTAAGACATTTAAAGTATACGCTCGTGGTGTTTGTATGAGTGTGTATAACACATGTTTGTATGATATTACAACATTTTTTTAAATTACAGTGCGCAAAAAAAATCTAATGTCATATCTAACTATCAAATTCTAAATAAAATATAATTTTATTTCACTTTCATCGGTCTTCTATTTTTTTTTCTTTTTTATAACTAATGTTACAGCTACTAAGCTTCAGTGGAACTTGACGCAATGGACGGATAAAGGGATAACGAGGTAGGCACACGGAACGTGGTGATAAGACACTCCGTTCTGTATAATTATATACCTGTCCTTAATATCGGGTATAATAGGATCGTTAATAATAATTTATCCATTATTTACTGCTTGACGAAAGAGGTATGTATATCTACATATATGTGTATCTTTTCACTCTAATAAATCAAACTCAAAAAGTAAATATTTAGAATTAAATATGAAGTGACGCTGCTATCGCTGCTGCCAGTTAGGAGAAACAGTATAAACTCGACCTTATACGAGTACCTACACCATATACAGGTACATAAATACTCATGCAAATACAAAGCTCAGTTTAGACCTCGCGGAAAGTATTTTTTCGAAACATAACCCACGTCAATCATGTGTTTTTTGCGTGTTTACACATTATTTTCACCCATGAATATTATGAATTATACTCACACTAATTTGAAGCTATCAAGCCTAGCCTCCACACATAGCAGAGTAGGCAGAGGGAACCTGGGAACCTAGTGTTAAGATACACCGTTCCTATTAAGACATTTCCGCCGAACTACTACTTTCCGCCGAATTTGGGAGGCATTGCGTGTTGAGTGGCTGAACTTAGCGCCGCGTTTTGACCAGACACCAGAGCGAAGAAAATAAATAAATATATATATATAATATTTTATTTCCTTGACTGGAAATAGAACCCACATCATGTAGCGCTTGTAGTAACACGCGTCACGACTGGCCTCAATATAATTAGCTCAATATACTTTCGTATTACTTTACATTTATTACGCAGAATAACTGAATAGTATTATTTAAATATGAAATAACTGCTATTTTAACTATAAAAGAAGAAAAAATATATGAAGATTACGATAATACTTCTATGTAACTATTGATTTGAACGTTCATTGGTAGAAACTTGCATTGAATCTCCTAAAGTTTCTTATTTAAGATACGTAAAGAACTGAATCGCTGAAACTGAGCTGCAGTAAAACATAGTCAAAGGTCAAAGAACACCATGGACCAAATGATGGTGTTAAAACATAAACAACATCATTTTCAAATATTCTGTAAAATCATAAAGCTATATAACGTAACATCGTTGCAGGTAGAGTAGGTACAAATAAGGCATGTTTTTACAATGTAAATATTATTTTCTAGTTGTAGTCCGCAATTCTGTTTGCGTGAACTACAAAAGATAAAATCGCGTTTTTCCGTTTCGATAGAAATTTCGCGAAATCCGTTTTTGTGCTCTCCCAAGGTTTAAGATGCAAAAATTCAGTAATGGAAAAGTCTTATATACAATATCTTACTATCTTGCTAATATAATAAATGTGAAAGTTTCTCGAGATTGATTGATGCTTGTTTCACTTTCACGCAAAAACTATTGAACAGATTTAGATGAAACTTTATAGCTTATATTGAGGCCAGTCGTGGCGCAGCGGCACGAAGTGTGACTGTAAAACCGACTGGTTGTGGGTTCGATCCCCCCTCGAGGAGATGAGCTTCACGCTATATCCCGCACTGCAGGGTAGGCAGTTCCCTCTGCCTACCCTGCAGTGCGGGATATAGCGTGAAGCTGATTATATTATAGCTTATACATCGTAATAGCATAAAAATTGCAATTTATGTGAAAATTTTATATAATTTGCCTATAACAAAACAACATTTTTAAGCCGGCGATCCCGCGATTGTGTCGCTAGTAGACTGTAATTACTTTATCTTATAATATTATATGCTATTATCTGAGAAACAGTCCGCTTTTTTAAATTAATCTAGCGTCATAGGATTTAGTGTCTATCTATATAGATTCAGAATTTTAAAAATAGATAAGTTTATGTTTGTTATCGCATTAGTAGTATTGTAGACTACTACATTCATTCACTTATATTATAGCTTTAACCATTATTTTGTATTTAATTAATTTGTTTCAATAAATGGACTTGGAAATATGCTGGTTTTTTATTTTTACTTATCTCTCGCAATTACACTCTTTCCGTAGAAAAAATATACCTCACTTTAAACATTTGCTTTTTAGAGACAATATCGTGAGTGAGTGAGGATAGATAATAGATAGATAGATATATAGAGTCAATGACGACTAGAACTTATGTAAATCGGGTGTTTTGCATAATAATTGACAAGTATTGTTTCAATACTTGTCAATTATTATATAAACATTTTAGAAAGAGAAAGATATAAATAGAGGCCTGCGACATATGTAGCATCGGTCTGAAAGATTCGATTCGATTCCCACTTGATGAATTTTCTCGCTCTGGTAGCCAGACCGTATGAGGCGTTGAGCTCCGCCATTTAACACACCATGTCTCGAAAATACAATGGGAAATGGGGAACGGAGTGTCGTAACACAAGGTTCCATTAGCCTACCCTGTATTGTAAATACAGCGTGAAGCTATCAAGTTTTTTTTTATAATAAAATGTGAATCCACAACGAGCGTACTACTACTAATCCTCTACGTACATCAACCATCAAAAAACAACAAAATACCCAAAAACCCATCAACAAAACCAAATGCAGATTGCATTTATATTTTAAAACGAAACCGCGGAGTCAATGACTGCGCGACTCGACTCGGGACTCGAGAGTCGAGATTAGAAACGGCTTTCTCTAGCCTAAGTGAGCCTGGCGCGGCGTTGCCAGCTCGCGCGGAAAAACGATTGCGTCAACCGAATTGAATTGGATACCGTAATGCGATGTTTTTGTTGTTATATACTTATGTGTGTTTTATGTATTTTTGTGTTTGTGTGTGGGGGTGTTGTTGTGTTTTTTTTATTTTGTTGTTTTAGGGTGTTGGGGTGAGGTTCATGCGGCGTTGAGTTACGCTTGTCAGTACGTTGTATTGATTTTAGGTGGAAAGTGGACGGAGTGTTTTGTCTTGACACTAGGTACCGTTAGTGTAAGGCCTGTAAGGTCACTTTGTTCTTTGCTTTTTCTATAATAAAGATAGACTTATATGATAATATTTTAAATAAAAATAAGATTTAAGCAAATAGTCGTGTATTTGTATAGCTCAGATTCTATTTGTTCATATTACTTCTAAAACTACTAATTAAGTTTTATATTTCAAACTAAAAACAAACATATTGCACATACAAATCCATACAGATCAAATAAAATATAAAATTTATTATCGTAAATTAAATTTAATATAAATTATCTATTATTTGAGATTTAGACAAAATGGATTGGATTTTAAAGCTCAATTAGGTGTTATTATATCAATAGAATAACACGTCTACAATAACTTCCAGTATCTATAATAATAGCCATGTTTACGCAAAACAATATAATAATGTAATCGTAATGTACGTACGTACTGACATTTTAACAATTACTGTGACTTAATTAATATCTATAAATGTATATCTATTAAATTATTAAAAGCTAAACGAAAAAAAGAAATTAACAGCTATTCATTAAAATTCTCAATATGGCCGTGTTATGGCATACTAACTCGAGCTTCAAACAGATAGTATATACTATATTGTATATACATAATTTTAAGTATTAAAAATAAACTATACGTCTAACCGACGTATATCGATGATCGATCAATCTTTGAGATCCATTTGGCTATAATAAAACTGCAACCTTAAGCTGGCGAAGCCGCGATGTCGCTAATAGACTGTAATTACATTGTCTTATACCTAATATTATATACTATTATCTGAGAAATGATTATATAATAGATAAGTTTATATTTGTTATCGCATTAGTAGCTTCCAACAGACAGTATATATTATATTGTATATACATAGCTTTAAGTATTAAAAATAAACTACACGTCTAACCGACGTATATCGATGATCGATCAATCTTTGAGATCCTTGAGATCACGTCAAGTGTGTAGAAATGATGATGATGGCACTACATATAAGTGGGTATATTCATAAAAAAATGTAATAATTGTTTTTTGAACAAAAAACATTGAATTTAAGCACTTTCATAAAAGCATTTTTATACCAATACGTTAGTAAATGACACCAGATTAACCGTGACAATTTTATTTTTGGATAATGTTGTAAAATTACTTATTATAAAAAGAGCTTCCTAAATTATCAGGTTTATTTAATTAATAACTATAAGATATAGAAATGAAATAATTAGATAGGTAGGTTATCTAGCAAATATGTACCTACACGCGAAAACATGCAGCATTATAATTGGACCTAGGTTTATAAATAAATAAACCTTTTTTCGAAAGAATTTCAGGAAATCTTCTCTTAGTGCTCTTCTATAGTTCTCTAGGAACCTACTACTTCTCTAGTAGCCCAGTAGTTTCGTGTTTCGTTGCCTGACGGTCAATTAGTAATGTTATAGTATTTTATATTATGTACCGACCTATGTACTTACCTACGTACTAGCAACCAAAACGCGACTTCGACCGCTTATTCTCATTGCTATATTATAGCCTAATTATACATTATTTTTTACAAGAATTGTAGACTACATGCCATATTGGTGTATAAGCTATATTAGTGTTAAGTGTTACTTAAATGCATTCAGAAGTTTTTGAGAGAATGCGGAACAAACATCCATACTTATAATATTTTATAACTTAATTAACAAAACAATAATTTTATTAATTTAATTCCTTTAAGTGTTATTTTTAAAATATATCTTTAAGTCAGTTCTGTCTCAGGGCATAAACGTATGACAATAAACGTGGAAGTAAAGGTTGTGAGTTCGATTTCCACTCGAGGAAATTAAATATTTAATAATTTGATTTTTTCTCTCTGGTCTCGAAGCAAGGAGTACAAGCAATGCGTCCAGAAATTGCGGAAAACAGGGAACGGGGTGTCTTAAGACTAGGTTCCCTCTACCTACCCTGCTGTGTGTGAGATACAGTGTGAAATTAAAGAAATAATAATAATATCGCAAGTAAGTTACTTGACATATGCCTACAAATTTAGCTGTATAAATAAAAAACAATACACTAATGAGATGTTGAATTGAATAACAAGAAATACTTACAGAACATAATATTTAAAAATGAATAATAAAATGAAATTTTTTAATAATTTAATACATTTTACGACATACGAGCCGTATTACGTCAATTATTTTAATTAAAATGTAAAAACCAACGTGACCGCTTGCAGCTGAAAAAGGCTAATATTTGCTGTGGCCATTTAATAATATTAATTTACACGTGAGATTATGAATGTTATTTATTTATTTTTTATTTTATTTTATTTTATATTAGCTTCACGCTGTATCCCGCAAACAGCAGCGTAGGCAAAGGACACGCCATTTCCCCATTTTCATCGAATTCTATATACTAATCTATTAACAGGTTCTATTCTGGTGTTTTTTTTGTTTGTGTTGTGTACGTCCACAAAAGTTGTTGTAAGTACAACAGTAAAAATTGTAGAAAATAAATAAGTATATTCTTTAAGCATAGCCACGTATATATATAGGGAGGATGGATATTCATAGCAAATATTGAATCTATAGAATGAGTAGTTTTGATGAATAGATTTTTTTTCACCTTCACGCTTAATCCAGCATATAGCAGAGTAGGCGTAGGGAATAGTGTTAAAACACTCCGTTCTCCATTTTCCGCCGAATTTTCTAGGCATTACGTCTGGCTGAAAACTCCAAGCCGCGCTACGCATTATTAATATTTAGTGCATTATATTAACGAAATGTATATAATATATATTGACGTATTTTAAAAATGAAGTGAATAAAATCTTACAAATGCTCTATTTTATACATTCTTTTGCGTCCGTTGCTCAAAAATAGTTTCAAAACGTGGAGAATGAAGATGCTTTGTTTGAGCGAATCTTTTTAAGTTCTTTTTTTGGCATAATTTTTTTATTTGCTAGTATTAAGATGAATAAATATAAACGCGACATAATATAAAATGAAGAGATTCTAGGCAAAATGAATTAAAGAATACTAATATTGGTTTCGCATTTGAATCCCTCCTTTCGTGTTTCCTACTTTCTCTTCGAAACTGCTTAATTTGTCAATTAAATTTTATTTCATTTTAGTAATGTTCCTCTAATGTCCTCCTGTTGTAATGCACTTGTAAGACACTCACTTGTAAGATACTTGGTTCTCCATGCACCGCCTAATTTCCGAGACATTGTGATAGGTACTAGATAGATATATCGCTGGTACAAATTCACGGCGTTGGATTTGCTTTTAAAATGGTAATAATTTAAAATAGTACCTAGTGAGTGGAAAATATAAAGTTGAATATCTTCTTAACTTATTTTAAATTAATAAAAATATAAAAAACAATAGAATGTAAATTTAAAAAAAAAAAATTGAATTAGAGATAATTTCTAATCGGTGCTCCTATTAATAAATATAACGAATATCAACCTTCTATAATACGTTTTTTATTTGTTAAAAGTATTTTTTGGTTATTAGAGGCGTGCCGTGGAGTACGCGAAGTACGGAATTAATTTTCTCCACCTGTGAATTGTTTACTCATATGCTTCATTTCAATAGTGTTCAGGTTTCCGCCCCGTGGTGTTTCAAGAGTAAGATACGCTGTTCTAAGAATCTTTATTTGAATTATAGGTGACTTAAAGATATTTCAATGCGGTTTTCCATATACCCAGGAGATATATTCATCTGTTGGTCAGAAGTCCTGAGTTCGTATCTTTAAATTCCTGTACAAATTCTCTTAATTACTAATTTTATTAAGTAGGTAAAGCATTCAGTATGTTTATATTGTATTAAATAATAGCTGTGTATTTGATTGTCGATTTATTAATACTGCGGCCGCTCCACTCGAGCGAATATTGTTTAATTAATTAATTAGTTGATGTAATGGATGCTCCATTCAAGTAGGCGAAATCAGCTTCACGCTGTAATATCTACTATCCAGCTTCACGCTTCACGCTGTAGAGTAGGCAGAGGGAACCCTAGTGTTAGAACACTCCATGCCCCACTTTCCGCCGAATTCTGAAGGCTTTGCGTGTTGAGTAGCGAAACCCTACACCGCGTTTTGCCTCGACACCAGAGCAAGAAATGGAAATATAAATTTAAGTAAATATTTATCTCCTAGAGTGGGGATGGGACCCACAACCAGTATCATTTACAGTCACACTTTGTGCCCCTGTGCCGCGACTGGTCTCATTATACTTTTAAAATCATATTAAGCTAGCCTAGACTATATTACCGAGTTACCTAAATACAGATTTTGAACAATATAATAGACTTGGGACGTGAAATTAGTTTTAGGTAACCTATCGGCTATACCTTAGCATTTTCGAATAGGGAAAGGGAACCTCACCATAGATCAAACCATCTATCTGGCTGTAACTTGCAAACACAAAATATATAATTTCTAAGAATTTTCATAAACTAAATACCACAAAGTAAAGCAGAAAATGAACATTTTTAAACAACATAAACTCTATATAAGAAACGCTTATCAACACTATTTGACTAATTTTTATTTTAGTAATATATTAGGCCATAATTCTTTGTGAAAACAAATGGCGCTGCGACTAATTTTAGGAATAAATAGAAAAAAATTGATATTAAATAATTTATTTCGTCTTTTTTACCTTATATATACCTAAATACACTTATATGTAGCAACATACAAATATATAGTATGAAGATATACTTGTTATTGGTATTTTAACTAAGTAAATTGTAAATTCCCGCAGTTTTACGACGAATATCCGCTTGGTTTTTTACCGATTTCAATAGAAGATTATTGTTTTTAAAAAAACGCGATATCGATATCGTTTCGGCGAATTTATAGCTATGTGTATTGATAGTGATGGCCTTGAATATTTTATTTTTGAAGCGCTTGTAATACGATTGGAATATTATTTCGTAGTGAATTTCGTTGTAAGTTTTTAAGTAAATTACCTATTTGATTGAAATTTTAAGCAGGTTTTTGTTGAGATTTTGTCTACTATAGATGGGATAAGTTTTTGTAATATTATAAATATTACAAAAAATGCAAAATGCTTCTATATCGAAATAAAGTTAATTTGCTTAAAAGCAGTATTTAGTTTCAAATACTTTTTCTCTAATAATTATTCAAAATTGCTATCAATTCTGGTAATAACTACCTACTACTACTACAAAAGGAATTTTGATGGACAACTACTAGATTACTAATCCACATCTAGATTAACTTCAGTCGTAGCTATACATAGCCACCTGGACGGTCACATAGACCACCCGTCGATTACAACAAGATCGTAACAAACGCGCTTTCCCAACAAAATGAACTCTACCGCATTACATTAAAGTATATATCGTCGAGCCCTACGCAGTATAGAACCCTGTCGCCCTAAGCGCGCGTCAGTATTCTGTTAGTATACAATAAATATTCGGCGCCAGTTGTGCCAGAACACACATATACATAGAAGTGGTTGCCCGCACGGTGTGGCAACGCCGCGCGACCACTGCGGATTCCAAGCTCGCTTCAATTTAATATCACATAGTTCTCTATAAAACTGCTTTCTTAAAATATACTCTATTTATAAATAAATAGAGTTGCGTATTAAATAATGGTTTGAAGATAGAACGTTATCACAGTCGCGGGCTAGTCAGTCGGCGCGAGGGTAGCGGGACGCGTGGCGTTCTCGACGCATTGTTCGTTTTTTACGAGACCGATAGAATCGATGTCAGTTGGCAGATTTTTTATTTTACCGTTTTTTGGCCTTGTTCGTCGCTTAGATCTGTAACAATAGACGCAGATAGACGCTGTGATGCTGTGTTTGAGATGAACAGTGATTTACTGGCGTTATTTGAGTACGCCATTAGCATATGTTAATTTGCCCAATTCGATAACTTTAGCGAGCAAAGTTAAACGTGTCAAAATACTCTGGTAAAATGAAAACTTTGTTCTTTAACAAGAAATAAGTTTAATTTTGTAACAAATTTGAGGTTTTTACATTAAATTCTAAAAGAAGTATATGCAAATGCATGCATATTGAAATTTTACAGGCAAAAAGTAATGTATTTTATTAATGACTTTGTAAATCACTGTTTTAATTAACGCTTGTTAAAGTTTCCGGCATATCAGTTTACATTTAAATAAATAGATTTTTTTTTAGATACAAGAAAGACTGATATTTTGCTGATAATTGTTCTTAGTCCGTATATCGATATAGTAAATCGTAAAATATTTCTACTTTAGATTATTCTAAAGCAAAAAAAAGTTAAATAGCTTAAACTAAAGGACTCCATTGAGTCAATAAGACATTAAGTAAAAGGGTGATATGCACAACGTAAACGCTATTTATATGAAATCTACAACAAAAGAATAAGAAGCAACGACTCTACCATTTGTTAATCATAATAAAACCGTAAAAGGAATAAATGTGAAAAAACTATCTAGTATTAGAGTCTACTATGTGGTTGCTGGGTGAGGAGCTCAGAGAACTGCCTGGAATTTGCGTCCCAAGTGTAGGTTTTGGGGGTCCCGTTTTAATGAGCAACAAGTCTCCACCGTACGCTCTCCTTTTCCTATTTAGCAAAATTCCAGATGATTCTACTAATGTTGCCTTCGAAGTATGTTCTAGAATTGATGATAGTTCTAAACAGGTCGCGATCTTCTAGAAAATTATAGAAATTTCGCCATTATACCACTTGCTCCTATTTCTACATATTAAGAAAACAAAAAGGAAAATGAGAAAAGTAGACATTTAAATTCATATTTAATAGATAAAAAATACCAAAAGTTAAACGATCATTTGCACAACAGAGTTAGTTCAAAAAGGAAAAAAAATAGATAAATACATGTTGAATATGATTTTACAGTAAGAATTAATTTGTAATACAAAAACTATACTTTAACGGCTTTCCTACCGTAAAAACTAGCAAATTTTAGTGAAAAATCAAGTAACTTCTGTTTAAGTTTAAACTAAACCCAAATTTCAACCTAATTGTAAGAAGTCTCTGCGGACACTTTATATTTGGAAATCTTTTATCGATTTTTCAAGTATAAAGAACAACAATTAGGTAATATTTAGAGATAACCAAAATATATTCAATTTACAGGTAAACTCAAATTATTATCATTACACGGCAAAAATCTTTCCAACGATCTGTATGAATACTTTGAAATATTGCAAATAACACTTGTTAACGGGCATACACAAGTGCTATTTACATGTATACCTGTATATAATATACATTATATGCATCGTTGTCCATTGTTATCTCTATATAGTTCAAAACTATGGTTTTCCATCGACGTTTCTTCAGAACTTTCAAATAACGCAACCGATTCGGTATATAATATCCGGTAATAGATAATGTTTTCAGACAACGATATCTATTTAATCATGTAGTATATATGTTGAGGCCAGTCGTGGCGCAGCGGCACGAGGTGTGACTGTAAAACCGACTGGTTGTGGGTTCGATCTCCAATCGAGGAGATGAAATATTTACTTTAATTTATACTTCCATTTCTTCGCTCTGGTGTCGAGGTTAAGCGCGGCGTTGAGTTCTGCCATTCAACACGCAATGCTTCCAGAATTCGGCAGAAAGTGGGGAACGGAGTGTCTTAACACTAGGTTCCCTCTGCCTACTCTGCTGTGTGCGGCGGTGTGTACAGCGTGAAGCTGATTAGATTAATGATTATATATGTATATATATTTATATTATAATGTAGGTACTGGTAATATATGTATATTATAATGTACTGCAACCAGTGAAGTCATGAACGGAACACTTGTTTAAAAATATGAAGAAAAGTAAAATTATTTATAATAATTAGCTATATCTAAGCTATCATTCATATATTTTATTATTGTATAAGAGCTATTTAGTATAGGTATATATTGTTTTACTAGCGGCCCGCCCACGGCTTCGCCCGCTTAAAATACATGATTATTTAATAAGCAGAATTGATTGACAACTATAATAAAATAAATAAATAAATCAGCTTCACGCTGTATTCCGCACACAGCAGAGTAGGCAGAGGGAACCTAGTGTTAAGACACTCCGTTCCCCACTTTCTGCCGAATTCTCGAGGCATTGCGTGTTGAGTGGCAGAACTCAACGCCGCGCTTAACCTTGACACC
>JAATLQ010037943.1:41718-69900 GCA_013421005.1 Heliconius erato x Heliconius himera | reverse complement strand
TAATGTGAAAAAGTGTTAAATATACATATATAGACATTCGCTTAACCTTAGATCTAAGTAAAATTTTGTAAAATAATGTAAAGTTAAAAATATAATTTTCCTATTATAGGTATTAATTGTATGTAAACGATAATGTAATTAATATATATGATAAGGAAATTAATACATTTAAAAAGGGTACGGACCAAGTGTCTGTAGTGTTAAGAAATAAATAAATAAAAAAAAAAAAAAAAAAAAACTACTCTATAAAAGCCTAATACAATTTTTTTTTCTCAAACAAAATAAATAACAAAATTATCGTTGTAAAGTAAAATGCCATTTCTCAAGAACGACGCACGCACACATAAACCTATCAAAGGGAAACCGCCGCATACCCCTCATTTCGAAATCGAGTCGTAGGTATTGGCGGCAAAGGTAGGTTCCAAGTTGTTTAACATTTAGTATTTCTTTAGTAGTATGCGTTTACGTTATTCGCATCTATGCGTAACTGCGTCACACGAAATACTGGTATGGATAAACATCGTGAAATGAAAAATAATCCTACATCTAAACTGTTGAGATATCTTGATTAATTTAATTTAGGTATGTGTTTAAAATATTTTACCCTATATGCTGTTCCCGTAAAAGGAGCGCTGAATCTTCCATCCTGTATATCTCTGTTGCGTTGGGAGCGACGTATATTATGTTGTACGTTCTAAAGAATTGAAAACAAATTTGTTGTATGTATTTTGAATAGCAAATAAGTGGTTTTTCTGTTGAAATACAACATTTTTTGTGGTAATTGCAAAATAATTACAAAAAAAGTTACGTCGTATCAAAACAAAAAACAGTCGAAAAAAATGTTACCTAATGATATACATATGTCACTTTTTTCGAGATACGACGAAAAAAATAATTTTTATTATTACGACAGGATTTTTTTATGGTTTTAAAATAAGACGAAATAAGAAGCTTAAGCTCAAATTTTTAAAGTTATTGCGTGTTGAGTGGTGGAACCCAACGCCGGGCTTTTGCCAGAGCGGGGAAATGAAAATATTGATAAATAATAATTAATTCCATCAAATGGGGATGGAACCCACAATTGTCACGTCACATCCTTGTGCCCTTGTACTACGACGGTGTCATTAATTACTAAAAAAAAAATCAACTTCACGCTGTATCCCGCACACAGCAGGGTAGGCAGAGGGAACCTAGTGTTAAGACACTCCGTTCCCCACTTTCTGCCGAATTCTGTAGGCATTGCGTGTTGAGTGGCAGAAATCAACGCCGCGCTTAACGTCGGCACCAGAGCAAAGAAATGGAAATATAAATTTAAGTAAATATTTCATTTTCTCGAGTGGGGATCGAACCCACAACCAGTTGGTTTTACAGTCACACCTTGTGCCGCTGCGCCACGACTGGCCTCATTAATTACTATTAAGCACCAAACAAAATGTTTAATTAATAAAGCTTATAAACCTCGTTCTACTTGATATAAATCATGCGAACAACGTTTTAAATAATAGAAAAATGTACAGTATTTATTTCTCTTTTATATTACTCTTACAAACCTGGAACTGAAGTAAACGTTGACAAATGTCTCCAACCGCATGCCGCACGGAAACTAATAATAGTTATTCATGAGGCTTGGCCACGTGCAAATCTAAGAGAAGGCTTTAAGGTACCAATTTGTCTTGAAAGCTTCACTTACAATCTACAATTACAATACATAAATTTCATTATCTCAAACTTTGATAAGGGTAAACAGGATGCTGAAGGATCGGAAAGTTTGTGATCAGCAGTTGTATAATATAATCTTACCTAATTAAGAACAGTATCGTACTGCCCTTAATCAGGTCTTAGAATTCAAATATAATTATTTTTGGTGAATATAGAGAACTAAGCATTTTGTATGCACAGAAAATGATGAAAAATACCGGTACGAAACTATATAAATAAAGGAAATGGTGTACCGCATTCCGTAGCTTATTCAAAGCAAAACGAGCTTTTATGAAAATATTTTTAATAAACAATTTTTTGAAATTCAACAGTTTTATTACGCTAGATATAAAGTTTGCTCGCTTCCTATGAAAGTTAGGTTAAATAAAGGAAAATATTATAGTAAAAAGTTATAAAAATATGTTAATAATAAAATGAAGCTGCATTTTTTATTCAATATTAAAAGGTTTTTGGTGATTACCATATCATATTACATAAAAATAAATTTTGCATTAATATTTTTTTTTCACTTGCGATATTAAATGAGAGTTGTAAAGATCCGGGAAGTAAATATTTACCTGTTATCAGCAGTTATTCTTTACCTTTCCGAGTTCTTTGGCAACACGAGGACGGTGGTTTTCTTATTATATTTTATGGAGAAGTACGTAATGGACGTTTTGTTTATATATAATTCTCTTCTATAAATGGCGGCACCACGCCAATTTATTTATAAATAATTTATTAAATGCACTCAACAATAAAAACATATGTTGATATTAAATTGTAATGAGCTATAATATTATTTTTTAAATATTAATTTACTTTTTTTAATTATTGTTTACTTACATATTTTACTTATTTCCGATACAAGACAAAATACTAAACAATTTTCGTTTTCCCGCCAATATTTACAATACCGCTCGGCAACAGATTAAAAATATATAGTTACTTACCGATAAGACATATAATAATTATCTTTTTGAAGTGTCATAAGAATTAATTTGACTTTTTTGAAATTTTATGATGTAACTTTTAAGTAATTTAAATTTTAATTAATAATAAATAAATAAGAAAAAGAATAAAGAATAAATAAAGCCTACCTATGTTTATTAAAAAAAAAACCAACAGTTCTTTACATCAAATTTATATTTTTCAACATATTTATACAACATAATAAATTAAATTTAAGCTTAGTTATTTTATTACATTAAGTATCTGTATTGTCTCTTCGTGGTCTTATCGTTTCATATTGAATTTAATATAAAGTAATACTAAAGCGCAGTTTAAAATATAATAATAAATATAGTTACAATATTATACAATATTTTTGGGCATATTTATATAAGCGTTTTGAATAATAAAACACAAATGTTTACGATCTAGCATTAATCCTATTAGTATTCTGGCGTTAATCACTATCCATAACCGTATATTATTATAATAACTTTGAATTTCATACTGAGAATTATTTGTATTATATTTTGTTTGTTTATTATCCAATTTCAAATATTTTTTGTGTTAATATTATTTGACTATGATTAAATAACAATTACCGTTCGATTTTTTTCACATATATTTTTTATTAAATAAAAACATAGTTTTTATTATATTTGAATGCCTGTGTTTAAATGATAATTAACATTGTTAGTAAAAAATCAAAGAAAGATTGCAAAGAAGTATACAACAAAATATTTTCTACCTCTTTATAGGCATATGAATCTAATACTTTTTTCTAAAACCTAGTGTCAATTTAGATTTTTTAATTGGGCACAAATGCTCCTTTAAACGCTTTTTTCATATAATAAAATTTTACAACGATATTTGAAAAGTACTTATAAGACAGTCATCCCTTTTGTGGTAACAAATAGGCATAGTATAAAAAATATACAACACAAAAAAAATCCAATATAATCATAATTTTTAAAAATTATGTTTATTCTTATTCTTGAATTTAAAAAAAAACATTAAAAGAGTTACCTAACATCTTTCGAGATGAAAGCTGAACGTACTCGTACATAAGTTGTAAAAGTTTTCCATTCCAAGTTATTTGCTTATAAATTTCTAGAAGTTACACCAACTTTGCCATAAAATGAGCTGAACTTACTGAGTGTGAATACAAACAATTTTCGTCACCCATCAAAAGTTACTTCTCATAAAGTAGGTATAAGTTATTAGGGTGTGAAGCCTTAAATTATGCGACATTTCATCTTAATCAATCAACTTAATGTTATATGTTGTTTATTTTCAAATTCACGCTGTAACCCGCTTGTACCAGGGCAGACAGGGAACTTAGTGTTAAAACACTCCATTATTCACTTTCCTCCGTATTCTGAAAGTATTGAGTGTTGAGTGACGGAACTCAACGCCGCGCTTTGCCTCAACAACCTCCTTTCCTCTAGTGGGAATCGCACCCGTTTGTGCCCCTGAGCCACGACTGGCCTCTATTATATTTATATATTTTCTTAACAGTTTAGGAAGATCCAAATGTTACAGCTTTCATATGTTATATTATAGCGCTTCTGCAGCGTTTGCGTTACGATGATATTTTTTTTTAACTTTATATTGTATCCCGCACATAGCAGGATAGGCAGAGGGAACCTGAGAACTTAGTTTTAAGACACTTCATTCCCATTAGGATCCCTCCCACGTTCTGAATGCATAGCGTGTCGAGTGCCAGAATATAATATTTTATTGCCACAAGTGGTAATCAAACTAACAACCTGTCGCGTTTACAGACGCACATTTACACGCTATTATTTAATTACGCCTTAATTATTTATCTTTTTTTTATCAGCTTCACACTGTATCTCGCACACAGTAGGGCAGGCAGAGGAAACCTCATGTTAAGACACTCCATTCCCCACTTTCCGCCGAATTGCGTATTTTTGAATTTGCCGTAGGCATTGCATGTAGAGTGGCGGAACTCAACGCCGCAATTGGCGTCGACACCAGAGCGAGGAAATGAAAATATAAATTTAAATAAATTTTTCATTTCCTTAAACCGGAATTGAACCCACGACCAGTCACATTTACAGTCACACTTTGTGCTCCTGCGCCTCAACTGGCCTTGTAATAAACAAATAAGTACATTCATTAATGTACAACAATTTCAAATATTATGGACCTAAGTAAGCAGAATATTATTTTATTACTGTAAAAGCCTTTGTATCTAAAGAAAATTATATACACTGGAAAGGACAAAAACAACGCCTACGATGGACGTTGCTATGACATCCACCATTATATTCATATTTCAGTTTTTCTTTTGTGAATGTGACGTATATTTTGCTCCATTCTCCTATCTTTTATATCTATAAAGTAGGCATATACATATATCAAGTTCTCGAAATTGATATATTGATTAGAAAATGTAATAGTTTGTTATATGTGAATATTAGAGAATATAGTTACATAAATATCGTTCTTTATTTTCCTTTTTACCAAACAGAAATATGGTTAGTGGAGTGGCCTAAATCATTCTTAATTTATCTAATATAAACAGAAAAATACTTCAATTATATTTCACATACACGTCACATTCTATTCTAAATCCATAATTTTAGTGGTTATTTACTTTTTTTTTGCTTCACACTGTATTCCTCAAATATCAGGGTAGGCAGAGGGTACTTAGAGTTACTCTATTCCGCCAAATTTTCGAGGCACAGCGTCTTGAGTGGCAGAACTCAACGCCGCGCTTCGCCTTGACACCACAGCGGAGAAGTGAAAATATTGAATATTTAATTTCCTCGAGTATGAATCCAACCCACAGCCGTCTCGTTTAACTCACACGTCACGTCACACCCTTGTGCTCCTTGTGCACGACGACTGGTCTCGAGATCTGAAATAGATGAAAAAAAATGTCATTTATTTAAGATCTTCAATGCCTTGAGGCAATAATTATACAGTTTAATTGTCCATATTAATATTCCGTACATACTAGTTAGCTACATTTATAATAACAATGTGGTCCTTATAAGTTGCAAAGTAGTAGGGTTTCCTTTAGTGGTCCCTCTGAGCTAAGCTTTAAGCTCTCGTCCTAATCAAATACTGGCGCTCGTGAAACTTCCTTAATCACACCCATACTTAGTCATAAATCTCTTTGAATACAAAATACTTTACTAATATATACTGTTTTTCTTTGGCATCAAAGCAGTTTATACGTCCGGTTTAAAGTACGTACATGTCTTATAGTAAAGTAACCATGATTGTTTAAAATATATTTTTTAAAGCTTCACGCTGTATAAGGATAATAATCTTAGAGATACCGCGATCCGGAACTCAACGCCGCTCTTAGAGAATGAATGCCTATATATGAATAGTGAAAAATGTTATTTAGCAAACACAATATATTATTCTTTGGAGTTTAAATACTTATGTTTTTTAACTTACATAGAGACAGTGTACAGTCAGCCAACATTATCGATATATCTGTACATACAAAATAATTATAAGAGAGTCTCTAAACGGATGCAAGAGCGATATCTCGAAGCAAGCTTCATCTTAAGCATCACGCTGTAACCCGCACATAGCAGGGTAGGCAGAATTAACCTAGTAAGAAACTCTATTCTCCACTTTACGCCGAATTTTTCGATGCATTACGTGTTGAGTGGCGGAACTCAACTCCGGGTAAACTTTATCATAGATAAATATTTATCTATGATAAAGTTTATTTGTACTTTGTATAAAAGGAATGTTCAGAATCGTAAAATGAAAACGAATAGACAAACTTTCCTTAGAAAATATCAACAAAATATGATCATTTAAGCAAAGAGCCATCTTGATAAATTGTTCTACAATATAATCTTTAGTATAATGAAGGTTTAGACGTTGACATGAGATAATATATCACCATTAAGCCTTTCGATGTGATGCCGCTTATATGAAACATGTCACTCACAATGGGAACCCAGGATTGGGTATTGGGTTTGTCGTTGTTTCTTGATTTCGACCATTTCCTATGTTTAGTAATTACCCATCCATACCCATCTAATAGAACAGAGTACTTAATATATATTTTAGTAAAAATTTTCATGGTTTTTAAAAAATTCACCCCTAAGGGTTCAAATAAGGGGTTGAAATTTATATGGAAAAATCTTTAAATTGCCACCGATTTTTATAAAAATTTAAATTCAGACTGTTCAAAATATTTTATTGAACACGTGTTTCGTGGTTTGTAAGAATTCACTCGCGTGCGAAGCCGCGCGAGCCCCCTTGTATATATATATATTATCAGCTTCACGCTGTATTCCGCACACAGCAGGGTAGGCAGAGGGAACCTAGTGTTAAGACACTCCGTTCCCCACTTTCTGCCGAATTCTGGAGGCATTGCGTGTTGAGTGGCAGAACTCAACGCCGCGCTTAACCTCGACACCAGAGCGAAGAAATGGAAATATAAATTTAAGTAAATATTTCATCTCCTCGAGTGGGGATCGAACCTACAACCAGTCGGTTTTATAGTCACACTTTGTGCCGCTGCGCCACGACTGGCCTCTAGTAGAAATATTCGTAAATTATTTTTGTGAATGATTTTGCGCCATGTTTAGTTAATTTGAACATTATTCATACCATAATTGATAGACTTGTTTAGTTATTTGCGCGTTAATTTACAAATTATATAATGTTTTCATATAACTTTTGATGTTTTAGTTTTAAAACCAATTCGGAATAGATACTGTAAGTTTACGTAAGCGAGTTCGTTATTATTTTACTTTTTTTGTCGACAGAAAAACCGAATTCAATTTGACGCGTATATTTTTTGTGTTTCTTTTTCATATCTTCAAAGGTAGAGATCGCCCAATTTCCTACTCACATACATCCTATGTACCTACATTGAGAGAAATATTTTACTTTTTGGAGGCCAATCGCGGCGCAGCGGCACGAGGTGTGACTGTAAAACCGACTGGTTGTGGGTTCGATCCCCACTCGAGGAGATGAAATATTAACTTAAATTTATATTTCCATTTCTTCCCTCTGGTGTCGAGGTTAATTCTGCCACTCAACACGTAATGCCTCCAAAATTCAGCAGAAAGTGGGGAATGGAGTGTCTTTACACTAGGTTGCTTCTGCTTACCCTGCTGTGTGCGGGATACAGCGTGAAGCAGATTTTTTTTATTTTTTTATATATAATGTAATCGTCTTGATCAGTTTTGTAGCTATTTGTCATCTGCGTGAACTTTACCAAGGAGTTACTAGACTCCCCATAATTTGTATTGGCACTTGCAGTATATATTATTCAGTCTTTAGCAACAGCTTATACTATAAATTATGTTATTGCAGTATTTCGCTATAGATATGTTATAAGTATTTATAGCACTGCATTTCACTTAGAAACATTTAAATTATAATTTTTTTTATTCAAGTAATGCTTTACAAACGATTACTAATTTACTTGTGGTTGTAAAAGCTTAAATTTTTTTTATTAATATGAATCTGATTTGATTTAATTATTTTTTTTTATTATTAATAAAAATATTCATAAATATTAAGAAAAATGCCTCATTTTCCATTAACAATTATACTATTTTTATACTTTTTTTATGCTAAGCTGTTTAAATTTTAAATGAAAAAAAATTAAGAACTTTAATATAAATATTTTTTTTACTCACCTATTCTATAAATGCTAGACGATTGCCGCGCGCGTTTTTATTGCTTAGACGACTTGCCCTCAATATGAGGGAGATGAGGAAATATTTATTGAAAAATATTCATCATATTGCTCGCTTCGCTTATTTCCATACAATTAGCAATGGCAAAAAAAGATATCAATTATACAGAGTGTTTTTTATTCAGCCTCACACTGTATCCCGCACACAGCACAGCAGTAAGCACAGTTTTGACTACTCTATAAAAGCTTATTTTCTCGTTCTGGTATGTTTTTTGAGAATGAAAAATGGCAGAGCGGCATCGTTTAGTAGTATTTTTGTAGTAGTAGGTATTTACGTTATTATTATCTATTCTTAACTACCTCCCACGTAATACAGTATGGATAAAAATCGTGAAATGAAAAAAACATCGGACGTCTAAACTGTTGACGAATCTTGATAATTTTTTTAGATATGGAGTTCAAATATTTTAACATATATGCTGATCCTGTTAAAGGAGTGTCGATACTTCAGCCTATGTAATACAACTTCACGTTGTACTCCCCACAAAGCAGGGTAGACAGGGGCAGATAGAACATAGTGTTAAGACACTGCGCTTTAAATATATGTTTTTATGTATTAATTATAGCGACGTTTTAAATGGTATAATAAATTATAATAATGTATAAGTAACCTATTTATTTGTTTTATAAAAAACTTATTTTATATTATATAAGGTTTACTGACGGGATACTGGAATAAGGAAAAATGACTTCAAGAAACATTTCCTTGAAGCTATATTTCCATATTGATATTTTATTATTAGATATCTATTATATTACTACAAATATATAAAAAATCAGAATAAACTTCAGGTGTGAAATTGTTATAAAATCTAACCTTAAGAACAATAAAAGATATTAAATTTTTGGCCTCGCTTGCTCTGTATTGCGCCTTTTTGGAGTACTGCCAAAATCAATCTTCGTATTTGTTTTTATAGACCACAATTCGAGTTTATCATACAAACGATAGAATATACATCATATTTTACGACATAGCTCTTTCTAATATCGCCATTTATTTTCAGATTGCTTCAGAAACATAATTGATGGCCGAATCGTCACTTTAATATACTGGAGCTGAGAAAAAGTAATAAAGCAATATGTCCAACGAATCACAGACGCTATTGGGTATATTTCAAGAGATCCTGGCGGCATCTGGCAACTCCTCGGACAAATACATCAACGAGACACGTATATTATCGGTTCTGAGAGAACGAGCTTCGAAAGTACATAATGAAAATTTTAATCCAATTTTGGCAAAAGTAGCCCACGCTTTAAACAATAAGCCAGACGGTTGCTCTTACTGCGTGGGCGAGTTTTGGAATGCCATCAAAGTGTATAACAGTATTCATGGATATGTTAGTCTTATCGTAAGTAGTTTTACTTTGTACTTTATAATGTAGTATTATGCTATATTAAATTGTAGTTGAGGTCGGTCGCGGCGCAGCGGCACAAAGCGTGACTGTAAGCCGACTGGTTGTGGGTTCGATCCCCACTCGAGGAATTGAAATATTTACTTAAATTTTTATTTCCATTTCTTCGCTCTGGTGTCGACGCAAAGTGCGGCGTTGAGTTCTGCCACTTAACACACAATGCCTCCAGAATTCAGTGGGGAACGGAGTGTCTTAACACGAGGTTCCCTCTGCGAGGTACCCTGCTGTGTGCGGGATAAAGCGTGAAGCTGATTTATTTTAGTTCATAAAGAAAATAAATACTTTGTTTATAGTAATATGTTTATAGTTATCACGATATATTATACTTACTGCTCGCAACATCTGTACCTGTAATGTTTAAAAATTAATCTGTGAATTTATATTTCATTTTATTAATTACTAGCGACCCGCTCGCGGCTTCGCCCGCATAAACCACAGAATTATTTAATTAACACACTGAATTATTCGTGTTTTGATATACCTATAATGTATGTTTGAAACGGAATGAAAATATTTAATGAGAAATTTTAATAACTTTAGGTCGCATTTTCGTACCTCCCATAAGAATCTTCAATTGAATTTTTGAAATAAAAACACAACTTATCGATATTTACAATAAAATCCTAACTCATCGGTGTCTGTACATGGAAGATATTACATTTAACGATGTAATAGCATTGGTCAGTTGGTCTGTTTGTCTGTGCGTTTGTTCACGATAATCTCAGAAACGGTTTAACTGATTTAAATTCTTTTTTGTTTGTATTTTGGCAATCTGCCTTTAAATATTTAGTATTAGTTTTGATTTTAATCAGCTTCACGCTGTATCCCGCACACGGCAGGTTAGGCAGAGGAAACATAGTATTAAGACACTCCGTTCCCCACATTCTGCCGAATTCTGGAGGATTGCGTGTGGAGTGGCAGACCTCAACGCCGCGCTTGTCCTCGACACCAGAGCGAAGAAATGGAAATATAAATTTAAGTAAATATTTCATCTCCTCGAGTGGGGATCGAACCCACAACCAGTCGGTTTTACAGTCACACTTCGTGCCGCTGCGCCACGACTGGCCTCAACTGGACTGGACTTTATTTTAATCGGTTCATACAAAGTTAAAACCAGATCCACGCTTTATCCCGCCTTTGGCAGGGTAAAGATTATGCGTAAGATTATGAGATTATGTGAAGTATTGCGTATAATGTGTGACTGATGTGTGAATTTAAAATATTATTAAACGAAATGAAAATATTATTAAATTATAAATCATTAATCTTACAAGTGGGGATCGGACCCACACCAGTCGCGTTACAGCCACAACTTTGTGCCCCTGTGCCCCGACGGCCTTTAACAAAGAAGAGAAGAGAAGCGTCAGCGCTCCTTTTACGGAAATAGCATATAGGTAAAATATTTTAAATCCATATTTAAAGAATTTAAGCAACAGTGTAGACGTAGGGTTTTTTTCATCTCACGATGTTTAATCATATCTATATTTCGTGTAACGCAGTTACGCATAGATACCAATAACGTAAACACATACTACTAAAACCAAACGTTGCCGCCAATACCTACGACTCGATTTCGGAATGTTGCGGCGGTTTCCGTTTGATAGGTTTATGTTTGCGTGCGTCGTTCTTGACAAATTGTATTTTATTCTACAACGATAATTTTATTATTTATATTGTTTGAAAAAAATACTTTTTTAATTTTGGGGTTTTTTTATTATTGTAATGAGCTTTAATAGAGTAGTTAAAACTGTGGTTTTATTTAAAGTGGTGCTGACAAAAAAACTGTATAATTGAGCATATTTAATATTTCTAGTGATTTTTTGGTTAATAGATACCAATAGTTACTACAATACTTGCGAAGAAAGCATATTTTAGGTAATTTTTAATTCTGATACCTTTTGAAAAACTACCAACAAACTTATAGTACATAAATTAATTTTTTCATCATAATGGCGGGAAAATAATCAAAATGTTTAAAATTACACTACAATACCACATAGTATTGACATTGTAGTGTTAATAGTAATTGAAAATAGTTATACTACAGGAGGATACCTTCATATGCACTGTTTAAACCTGTTTTACGATATAATGTAGAATAGTATATTCTATAGAGCAGGGGTTCCCAACTTTTTCTTGATCAAGGACCACTTTCATGTCATTCTTGGTAGCACGGACCACTATGCATGTAGGTATAATAAAAATTAACTGTGATAATTAAACAGAAACTTCGCCTCACCATCCCCAGTAACAAAATTAAAATCGTTCGCGGATCATATTTAGGCTTCTGCGGACCACTGGTTGGGAACCACTGCTATAGAGGAATCACACATTCTTTTTATTCTTTAACTATAACACGTAAATACATATTTTAAAGGTTACTTTATACTAAGATGCCAGTTCTGTTCCCGCATTTACGTCCCTGATATATCGATATAAATAATAAAAATATAAAATATTGGAAAGAAAAGGAGAAACGCAATTATATTGCATTTTTTCTTTTTTTCATACTTGAAACGTATTAATAAATTTACATACAATTCATTCGTTTTGAATATAACATTAAGATTAATCAGCTTTACTCTATTTTAACAGATAACATAAAATTGCATTAAGTTTAATTCAATAAAAATTTTTGATACTTCCTTAACATAATTCTTTAATGTATTTTTTATATATAAAGTCTTGAGAATGTTCTCTTGAGAAATATATCTACTGTAAATGAATGCAACGTACTTGTCAATGATTAAAATGTATTGACATTACCTCGTCATCTAAACACAATATAAACTTTTATAAACTATGAACTCACAATCAGAATTTACTTTCCAAATACATATACTTTTTATTGTAGACATCACCATTAGAGTTAGTCCCGACAAATATACCTACTTTATTATTTTTGTTAATGTCACCAACGTTGACGTTTAAAATAATAATTATGGTAGACTAAACAACTATTAATTGTACTTCTTTTTTTTAGCTTCACGCTGTATCCCACACGCAGCAGGGTAGGCAGAGGAAACCTGTGTTAAGACACTCTGTTCCTACTTTCCGTGGAATTCTGTAGGCATTGCGTGCTGAGTAGTGAAACTCAACGCCACACTTTGCCTCGACACCAGAGCGATGAAATGGAAATATAAATTTAAATAAATATTTTATTTCCTCAAGTGGAAATCGAACCCACAACCAGTTTACAGTTACACTTTGTGCCCCTGTGCGACGAACGGCCTCAATTTACTTTTTTCTTTTTAATTGTGGTTAAATAAAATAATCGTAATTTAAATAAAAAATAAATTTAATTAGCTTCTCGCTAAATCCCGCATACAGCAAGGTAGGCAGAGGGAACCTAGTGTTAAGACACTCCGTTTCCCACTTTCTGCCGAATTCTGGAGGCATTGCGTGTTGAGTGGCAGAACTCAACGCCGCGCTTAACCTCGACACCAGAGCGAAGAAATGGAAATATAAATTTAAGTAAATATTTCATCTCCTCGAGTGGGGATCGAACCCACAACCAGTCGGTTTTGCAGTCACACCTCGTGCCACTGCGCCACGACCGGCCTCAATCGTAATTTAATTGTCAGATTTCTATTAACCTTTCTTAACGATTTCTTAAAAGAGGAGCTCATCAATTCGAATGTATTTTTTATCCTTGTTACCTCAGAACTTTTGACTGTGTGAACCGATTTTGATGATTCTTTTTTTATTTGGAAGCTAGTGCGTCCCGTATAATCCTATTTTAATTTAGTTCATTTCCGACAATGGTATCTATGAGAAAATCATATAAATCTCAAATTTACATTATGTATGTGCGCGACAAATGGACGAATATCTAAATATCAACTCAACCGATTTTAATTATTCTTTTTTTATTAGAAAGGGTACACATAAAGGGTAGTTTGGTAAAAGTTTAGTTAAGTTCAGAGTATGAAATCTGGTGGAAATTGAAGAAGTCGATTTTTTTTATTAAAAAATATAATTATGTTATTTTTTCTGATAAAATTTCTTTATACTCCATGATAAAAACTATTGTATAATATGCATTAGGCTTTGAACTATTACCATGCTAAAAATAATTGAATTTCATACAGTAGTTATTGGTATTTTAAGTAATTTACATTTTTCAGTTTTTATTTTTTTTAAAGAAAACTATAATGAAATTCGGAATGAAACCCAAAAAAAATGTACCTTAAGACCCTAGGCTAATACCATGCAAAAAAACATAAATTTCTGTCCGGTAGTTTTTGCGTGATTGACGAACAAACAATCCGACAGACAGACAGACAGACGGACAGACAGACAGACAGACAAGAATTCTGCTGAGTGATTTTTTAGGTTCTATAATCGACATATAAACCGACCTGATTTTTATTTTTTTTATATCTTTCATGTACAGAATTGACTTTTCTATCCTTTTATTATATATAGAGATATAGAGATCTCCATTTAAATGGCGCAGTGGCACATGTGCGTGATTGTAACTCCGACGGTCGTGGACTCGATCCTCATTTGGGGGAGTGATTTTTTTTTAGCTTTATGCTGTATCCTGCGGCAGTGAAGGCAGAAAGAACTTAGTGTCAAGACACTCCGTTCCCCACTTTACACCGAGTTCTGAATTATTATTTATTAATATTTGTATTCGCTATGGTACCAAGGTAAGGTAAATTTCGAGAAAAAGAGAACGGAGTGTCTTAACACTAGGTTCTCCCTGCCTAATCTGCTGGATACAGGGTGAAAATGATTTAATTTAATTTAAATTATTTTTGTTTTAACAATTACGAACGACCATTCGACTCAATGCGAAAAGCAGAAAACAGTATGTCTTAACACTAGATTCTCTCTAATACCTGGACTTTCTTAGGAATTACATATTTAGATAATTATCTCTAGTTATAAACCTTATTTAAGCAGCAGATAAATATAAAATCGATGATTAGCTAATAATAATGAAAAAGTTAAAAAAAAGTACGGACTACGTGTCTGTAGTGCTTAGTTAAAATTATAATAATAAAAAAAAAAAAATAATATAATAACACTAGATTCTTTGTTTTCATTAACATGATATGTAGGTACGGGATACATGTTGCGTGAAACTTTTTAATATTTTACTGTTAGTGCGTGAAGCTTGTGTATACAGTGAATATAATAAAAAATAAAGATCATTTTAAAATAATTTCATTAATGAGAAGACTATTGTATTCAATGATGATATGATAAAGGCACGAAAACCTTCTTTGTATGGGATAATTAATTCACTAAGAAAAAAAAAATAAGTTTCACACTGCATCCCGCACACAGCAGGGTAGGCAGAGGGACCCTAGTGTTAAAACATTCCGTTTCTCACTTTCCGCCCAGTTCTGGAGGCCTTGTGTGTTAAATGGCAGAACTCAACGCCACGCTTTGCCTCGACACCAAAGCAAAGAATATATAGATACTATTTGAAATCCGTCTATATTTTCAATTGGGGCTTAATGACGTAGAAGTTGTTTGCTCACCTTTTGTGAAATGCTCGCTAAATATTATTTAAAAACTGAGTTCATTACAAACGATTGTGACTTTACAAGTTACATAGAAATTTTATGCGTTTTATTGAATATCATAATCAAAGCGGGGCCAGTCGTGGCGCAGAAGCGTGTGACTGTAAACGCGACAGGCTATGGGTTCGATTTCCACTCGAGGAAATTTAATATTTTTAATTTATTGCTATGGTGTCGTCTTCAGAATCCGTTGGAAAGTGGGTAGCGAAGTATCTTAATACTAGGCTCATTCATACAGCGTTGAGCTATATAAAAAAAAATAAAAATCAGCTTCACGGTGTATCCCGCACACAACAGGGTAGGCAGAGGGAATCTAGTGTTAAGACACTCCGTTCCCCACTTTCTGCCGAATTCTGAAGGCATTGCGTGTTGAGTAGCAGAACTCAGCGCCGCGCTTAGCCTCGACACCAGACCGAAGAAATGGAAATATAAATTTAAGTAAATATTTCACCTCCTTGAGTGGGGATCGAACCCACAACCAGTAGGTTTTACAGTCACACTTCGTGCCACTGCGCCACGACCTGCCTCAATATAAAAAAAAGTAATTAAAATATTAAGACCTATGTGAAAAACATGGAACATATTATATTAATTAAAGTTAAGTCAAATAGTACTTTAGGGAAGGTTCAGGAGCTGAATGGGCTTGTTATTTCACCCGTGAATACACCCCAATTACACCCACAAAATCTTTTAGCACAAAGGCTGAAATACAATGTAATAACATAAATACAGACTGTAGTAGGAATTCTTTTAAGCCATTTCTAAGCCCCGCAACTCGTTAGGATTACCCGTGGAAAGATGAGACAAAGCAAGAAATATATTATGTACATGACAGTAAATGATAAAAATATACGTTGCTATAAATGTTTGTAAGACCATATTGTTACATTAAATTAAATCAGCTTCACGCTGTGTCCCGCACACAGTAGGGCAGAGGGAACGACTCAACGCCGCGCGTTGCCTCGACACTAGAGCGAAGAAATGTAAATATACATGTAAATAAATATTATTTCATTTCCTCACACACTTCAGTCACACTTTGTGCCGCTGCGCCACGACTAGTCTCAACCATATTGTTGCTGTAAATTATTATAAATATTTTGTAAATACATTTTGTGAAAGTAGAGCAAAATCTAATAAAATGATGAACGAAATAATCGAATATGATTGACTGCCCCACGATGCCTTCCTTATTCAAATTCAGAATATTCTTTACTTCAATAGATTATGGCTATATCAATATTATAATTTAAACATTACATAAACTGCCAGCTACCTTGCATGATAGTTTAGCACCTTGCAGTAAATATTAGTCCCATATATTTTATGGTGTAAAATCTTTTTATTTTAAAGTTAGGTGAGTTCCGCCACTGAATACGCAATGCCTTAAAAAAATCAGGGGAAAGTGAAGAACGGAGTGTCTAAACACTAGGATACAGCGTGAAGGCGATTATTTTACTAAGTTTAAAAATTAATCTAATTTAAATAGGTACCTTTATTAAGTGGCCTCTTACGCGTGAGATATTAGGAACTAAATCCTTGCTTTAGCTTTATCGTCTTGACAAGCAAGCGAAGGAATGCTATCAAGGGGACTATTAACGCTTTAAATGAAGCTCAGCCACGAGAGTTCCTAACGATTTTTTAAAGAAAAAAGGGAAACATCAAAGTCTTTTGAGGCACTAGAAATAATAAAGGAAGAGGGTTTCTGAAATATCGAGAGGTCTACAATTCACCGAAAAATGATGAAAGGTAGTATGTGAAATACTTCTAAGAAAATATATGTAATTTCGATTTTTTTTCCACTCGACGTATTGGTTATTATGTTGTAGTATATATAGAAGTAGCTTACGAGGGTTCTTCAATTTATAAGAAGTTATAGTGAGAAAATTTATAAAAATTAGATATAGAGTCTTTTATTTCAATTATTTCTGTAAAATCTACTGATAAGTTCTTGCATAATGCTAAATATCTATTTGATCGTAATTAGTTTTTTTATATAAATATAAAGGATTTTTATAATAATTAATAAAAAATAAATGTGATGAATACTTATTTAGAAAACGTATAAAAATTTGAACGCAGCGGGACTCAAACACGCGCCTCCTGGAAGCCGACCCGACGCTCTAACCACTAAGCCATGCGTTCTCGCCAAGCCGCGTCGAAATTTTTATACGCTTGTTACAAATTATTTATGTTGTTAGTATCTCTGTAGTGAGATTTGTAATGTAGCTCGGGGAAATAGAAAGATAGACAGTTTTGTATTTGTGTATCATGTAAATAACCACATGCACTTGCAAAAACACAGTTATTTTGTGATCACAAGCAGACACTTCATTTTTATTTATAAGAAACGATCAATGCAACGGAAACCTTGCAATTATCTATTATTTTTTGTCTTATTTATAACAGATACGGTATCGCGGACTTTTTTTAGAATGGAATTGAATATTTTTGTAGTATGATGCACTTGCATATATTTTACTCTTTCAGCAACGCTTGCACTTCAATGGCTTTCATTATTATTGTTATTTGGTTATGAAGGGTTAACTAAAGAAATTCACCGTTATGTTATATAGCCACAGCCACAGCACATAATAATATTTTGTCATATCTTAAGGATAACCCACAGTAACCATTTTTATGTAATATACATATAGATAATTGCGAAACTATTTTCACGTTTGGTACTTTTTCTAATAATAAGTCTCCACTTATTATTCTTTTTCAGCTTATTTTGATTATTTAAGCTTATATTTTCTTACTAATCCTATTTAAAAACTGAAAATAATTTCATAAATATATTTAATAAATATTCGTATAGTTCTAGCGCGCCCGAGTCCACTAGTTAACTGTATGTTTTGATAATGATTTAATATTTAAAAAAAAAACAAGCAGGTGACAAATGTGTCAAACAAAGTTTACCCAAGGGACCCAGTAAAATTTAAATATGTCCAAACTGTCAATTCTTCTATTTTGTTAACAAAAATAGGCCCTCTTTATAATATATTTGTCTCGATAATAAAATATTTCAATAAAGTATAATATTTAATACTACCTTTGACAAAATAAAAATATTGGGTTTGATTACTTCTAGTGTTTTGGACAGTTGGATTTTTGTTCTTTTATACAGGTATATATTTTTTGTAATTTACTCTTTAATAGTAAAAACATCTAAATTATTACTTACATAAGAATGAACCTTTTTCCTTTGTCAATCTTTTTTTAGAAAAGTAAAACCTAAAGTACTTTTTAGAATGTTTCCATAAAATTTTATCTTTATATTTTACCTACAAATAATATTAAATTTTCCACAAAACGTAATTTAGGGACAATAGAAGCATCGACGAATACCGCGTTCTATGATAGATTGACAACAGCAGGAAATGAGCGTCGACTGATGATGAATTGTACTTGCAATTTGTAAATGTATTAATGGTTCTGATGTCACCCAACGAGTCCAATATATCGAAAATTATAAATCCTTGTTTCCGCCCTGGTAAAGTGCGGCGTAGAGTTCCAGTCCTTAGCAGGTAGTGTTTTGAATTTAAGTGGTAGGGTTAGAAGGGAGTGTCTCAACAATAACGGTGAAAAATTTGATAAAGTGAAGGCAGTGGGATGTATCTTAACCTCAATCTTTCTTTTGATGTTTTTCTTTCTATTGATGTTTTTGTTCTTATTGATGTTTTTTTTCTTGAGTGAAATTTATTTTCGACATGTACATTTAGCCAATTTTTAGGGTTCCGTACTTTTTGTTGATCACTTTGTTGACCGTCCGTTGTCCTGTGGAGATATCGGATTGAAATTCAAACCATGTACTCAGATCTACGGGTCCTTCTTCTCCATGATTTCTTGATAAAATCATATTTCTATATTTACTTAGAAAAAATATATAGCCGTTTTTATCGCAAAAAAATGCGTATTGCGACTCTATGAAGAGAATCAAAATGTATAGGGTACTTCCGGTTAAACTAGAATTATAAAATTTGGAAGCCAGTTCAAGTGAGGTATCAGATGAAATGGCTCTGGCTAGGCTAAGCTTGAATGTCAGGAAAAGCTCGAGACCTCCAATTTTGGTACGGAACCCTTGATGGGCGAGCCCGACTCGCACTTGACCGGTTTTTTTAAATTATTTTTTGTCAGCGACTGCTTCATACGTAATTTATATTTACTTCATCACAAAGATTATATTACGCTCTACACACACAGCACACAGGGAGACAGAGGGAACCTAGCGTTAAGGCATTCCGTTCTTCACTTTTCGCCGAATTCTGGATACATTGTGTGTTAAATGACGGAACTTAATGCCGGGCCTTGCCTCGATATCAGATCGAAGGCATGGTAATATAAATTTAAATAAGTACTTAATTTCCTCGAGTAGGGATTGAACCCACATCGACAGTCGAGTTTATAGTCACGCTTTATGTCCCAGCACCACGATTGGCCTCATAGTAGGCACTTAGTAGATATTTACAAAATTTTTGAATATTAAATATTGAACCGCCTTAAATATTATCTTTTATTACACAAATTTATTTTTACAAGAGTATCTCCACGTTACCTCAAAACAATTTAAATATGAGAGGAAACCAACAACTGTGAAATGATGAAGCTGACGGGCGCGTCGCTTTCACGGCTGCCTGGTTTTTCAATAAAATTATTAATAGACTATGGAATCAAGGTAATACCTTATTATTAGACTTACTCGAGGGTATGGTTCGAACTATAATAAAAATATATGTAGATATATAAAAACTTTATGGACATCATGAAAAATGAATAGAGTACTTCTGATTAACCTAGAATTATAAAATTTGGAAGCTAGTTCAAGTGAGGTATCAGATGAAATGGCTAAGCTAAGCTTCAATGTCAGGAAAAGCTCGAGACCTCAAATTTTGATACGGAACCCTCGATGGGCGAGCCCGACTCGCACTTGACCGGTTTTTTAAATTGTATTTTGTCAGCGACTGCTTCAAACGTAATTTATATTTACTTAATCACAACGTTACACGTGTCGTGTCGAAATGTTGTATTTTGTGAAAGTGGTTAAATTAAAATTAAATTAAATTAGCTTCACGCTGTATCCTGCACACAGCAGGGTAGGCAGAGGGAACCTAGTGTTAAGACACTCCGTTCCCCACTTTCTGCCGAATTCTGGAAAGTGGTTAAGATTATTTTAATTAGCCATATAAGTTTATAATATATATTACGTAGGCAGCCATTAACATCATTTTATATATATGATATCTTATTCATATTAAGTAAAATAGTTATGTTTTTAGTTCTTCTCCACCTTCGCAAGGCAGTAAGTAGTAGGCGGTAACGGTTAGACTCATCTCCCGTGATGAGCAATGCAGGCGTAATCTTAAGCTTAGAAATAGATATGCAATTTAGAAGATATGTATATAAAACAAATTAAATAAATAAAAGTACGATCGACGGTTAAAATCAGCTGCACACTGTATCCTGCAGCACGGTAGGCAAAGGGAACTTAGTGTTAAAGTTCCCTCTTTCCACCGGATTCTGGAGGCATTGCGTGTTGAGTAGCGGAAATAAACGCCGCGCTTTGCCTCGACACCAGAGCGAAGACAATGGAAATATTAAATATCTTATTTCCTCGAGTGGGCTCCACTACCAATTTATGAATATGCAATTTAGAATATATGTATATGAAACTAATGAAATAAATAAAAGCCACCAACAGTTATATTAATTCAGTTAAGTTCGCAAAGCCTTCAATAATAGCTCTGGAGCTTATTGCTTATACTTGCGGTGAAAATTTCATAGATATAAATATACTTGTTTCAGTCTTCGAAGTTTCAACGACGCTGTTAGTATGAAATTGAATTCTAAGTTGAAGTTGTTCAGTATATGTAATATTTGAACTTAAATAACTACTTATATGTAGCATATGGACAGCCTTAATTTTAACTTGAACTTATAAAATTAATATAAAATTATATATTACCGGAAATTCTAATCTATTTTTACTATAAGACTATATATTGTTTCGGATCAATTAGTTATTTTCAGTTCCCCGCTAGCTAGACAAAATACCGCGTTAAATTCCGTCAAAGCGTAGAACGGAGTATTTAAACACTAAGTCCAATCCGCCTATCCTCCTATATGCGGTATAAAGGCTTTGTCATAAAGCGTGTAGATAGAAAATATATAAATCTAATTTATAATAACTATAAATCAGTTGATTATCTGAAAATTGATTCGAAATAAAACGAGAAAAAGACCAAAACTGTCTGTTTATAATAAAGTAGAGTAATAAAGTAGAGATTTATATTATGATTCTGTTTAAGATATATTAGAAAAATGAAAAAAGTTTTGAACGAAACTTTTTTAATATGAAAAAGTTTGTCACGCATAGCAGGTATCTGTACAAACTTTATAATTTCTACTTTCAATTGGGACACCACATATCTTATGAGATGATTTGAAAATATTATAATTTGTGATATTTTTAAAATTTTACTAATATATAATGTTTTTCTTTTTTAATAAAATACAAAACTCTTTTTTAAATTATTTCAATTTAAAAACAGTTTCAACTTTTTTTTGAATAGAGCGTTTGTATGATCATTTGAATACCATATTATTAGACTGTGGGCTCCCAGACCTATATAATTTAAGCAAACTTAAAATTTTGAGGCTTTATAAGTCTAACTAGGGGGCGCGCGCGGCTTCGCCCGTTTCTTTGCGCCCTTAGGGGTGAATTTAAAAAAAAACACGAAACACGTGTTCAATAAAATATTATTAACAGTTTGAATTTAATTTTTTATAGTATTTCTCAGTCAGTCAGCACAAATCCTTTTATATATATAGATATATTAGTCTAATATATAGCTAAGACTGTATGCGTACTTACTAACTTGAAAGTGGGGCCTCACTTTCAAAGGTAGCGCCACTTGGCGCTTGGTAAAGGTAAACGATCTTTCACACGAAAGGGCCCTAGGATTTTCAACTTCGTAAGTATGCATACCGTCTTAACTACATACTAGACTAATAATCCTCAAAATTTCAACTTTGTTTAAATGATGTAAGCCTGGGGGCCCTGGAATGTTGGGCTATATGTAAAGTATAGAATGTGCAGATAAAACAAGAACATAATAATTCAGAAATATGCAGTGTCTTTACTTTATGCGTGTGAAAAGAGTAAGAAAATTCATTGTGATTCACCTACAAGATTTGATAGATTTGTACAAGATTGATTTGCCGTCTCGATTTATTAATATTTATATGTTTCCTACAAAACCAGACTAACCAATATTAAAGACACTCTACGTCTATGACATTACACATGTCTAAGAAGTTCGAGCTGTTTGTTTATTATCTTATACATGCACTGGTGGGCGCGCACGGCCTCGCCCACTTATTTGCACCTTTAGGGGTGAATTTTAAAAAAAACCACAAAACACGTGGTTAATAAAATATTTTTAACAGTCTGAATTTATTTTTTTTTAAAAATCGGTAGCGATTTAAAGATTTTTCCATATAAACTTTCATCCCTTTTTTGAACCTTTAGGGGGTGCATTCTAAAAAATCATAAAACACATGTTCAATGAAATATTTTTAATAGTCTGCATTTGAAATTTTATAAAAATCGGCGCTGATTTAAAAAAAATCCCATACAAACATTCAACCCCTATTTCATACCTTTAATGTTAAAATTTTTCAAAATCTCTTCTTAGTGGATGTCCAAATTATGATAATAAACATCTGTCCAAATTTCACGTTTCTACGCACGGCGGCTGTGCGTGCGTTTTTCCTCAGTCAGTCAGGTACATGTCCTTGTATATACATAGATATATAAATTTAAAGTGCTACTGTTCTTATATAATCTCGCCTGGAGCTTGGCCGAGCTTCTATGATGTTAAACATAACATTGAATCATCTATCCGCTCCTTCTCTTGATTTACTGTTCCCTTTCAAATTTATTCAATTCTCATTAAGTGACGCTAAGAGAAATATTATCACCAAACAATCTAATTCTGTTGGATCCGATTGCATCTGTTGTAAAGTATTTATTGACGTCATAGCTCCTGTCTTGAATTTCATTTTAAATTATACTGTTAACCTTTTTAAGTTCCCTTCTCTAGGGAAGAAGTCAACCTGGTTTCTTCTCTGAATGTACTCAACCTGGTTTCTTCTCTGAATTGAACGGTTAAAATAAAAATATTTCCTTTCTTATCCAAAATTTCAAAATGCATGTCCACCAACATTAAACATATTCTTATTAGAACAAAATTTATTTAATTACAATACGACAACTACCGTAATAAAAATAACAGACGACATTAGAAAAGGTATGGATGATCGAATGGCCATTCCTTACTTGCCAATTGCCAACTGAGTTGATTGACTAGTTAAAAATAAATTAAATTAAATCAGCTTCACGCTGTATCCCGCACGCAGCAGGGTAGGCAGAGGGAACCTAGTGTTAAGACACTCCGTTCCCCACTTTCTGCCGAATTCTGGAGGCATTGCGTGTTGAGTGACAGAACTCAACGCCGCGCTTAACATCGACACCAGACCAAAGAAATGGAAATATAAATTTAAGTAAATATTTTATCTCCTCGAGTGGGGATCGAACCCACAACCAGTCGGTTTTACAGTCACACCTCGTGCCGCTGCGCCACGACTGGTCTCATTGACTAGTTTCGAAGTTATAATCTAAAATTCTCGTCACATCTTCTGATAGGTCTACTATAAACGCTAGTCTTCCACAAGGTGCGTGCGTGTTATCTTTACTTCTATTTTTAGTTTTTATTAATAAAGGTCGTAGCCGTCGTGGCCCAGCGGCACAAGGGTGTGACTATAGCGCAATAGTCTAAAACGAATTAAATAAGTAATAAGTCACCGACAGTCATATTAATTCAGTTAAATTCGCAATGCCTTCAATAATAGCTGGAGCTTATTGCTTATACTTACGGTGAAAATCTCATAGATACTTATTTCAGTCTTCGAAGTTTCAACGACGCTGTTAGTATGAAATTGAATTCTAAGTTGAAGTTATTCAGTATATGTAGTATTTGAACTTAAACAACTGGTCACATTTAGCATATGGACAGCTTTAATATTAACTTGGACTTATAACATTAATAAAAGGTTTATGGATAAAGTATTATCGGGAGTCCCATATTATTTTTACTATTTTACTATCAGATTACTCATTTACTAAACCGTAGAACCGTAGAAGAATATGTGGGATAAAGATGACAATATAATATAAAAAGTTAAAAATATTATTTGTAATATCACAATGCAGTTTGTTATCTGTAAATTGATTCGAAATAGAACCAGAAAAAGAATAAGGATATTATAATATAGTAAGCGATGAATATTAATAGTATGGTTCTGTTTAAGATAGAGAAAAAAAATGAAAAAAAGTTTTGAACGAAACTTTTTTAATACGTAAAAGGTTGTCGCGCACGGCAGGTACCTGGTACTTATTTTATAACTTCTATTTTCAATTGGGACATATATTACGAGATGATTTAAAAAGATTGTGATATTTTTAATTTCCATTAAGATAGATACACAGTGTAAATCCTTGTATATGGTTTATATTTGGTCTCCGAAAATATAAACCATATTTCTACCTTTCGCAGAAATCTCAAGTGGCTTTCTATTAGACTTTAAGAATACATATGTTATATATTCTGTACTGTGTTCTATTTAATCCTTTAACTCCTCCTTACCTAAGAAAATGATTTTCTTCTACTGTCGTTGTTCTTTTTTCGAGAAACCTAAGTTGCTATATTAAAATTTATATATTTAAAAGGCTTAGTTATAAAGTAATAACGTTATGCGACTATGTATAAATTAAAAAAATAATTAAATTAATTTCAGACTATGTATAATATATACATATAAGTGGTGATATCGAAGAATAAAAAAATAAAAAGATTGAGAGTTAGAGCAAATATTACAACAACAACTGCCTCTTTTATTATATACAATATCCAAATAAGAATGAACTTTAAGTTCATTTTTATATTGTTTAATGGAATAGTAATAACAAGGTCGTGTACCGTTTGTCTCCTTGTAAATACGATAGTAATTAAATTCTTATTTTGATTTCTTTCTAAAAAAATTTTTTTCTTCGTCGTCGTCGTTTCTCTCAATAATATTACTAAATTATTTATTTGCTAATATTAATATAACGAGATGCCATCTTGGCGCAGTTAAAGCGTGAAACTTGATTAGTAATAGTGAACTAATTGAATAATTACCGAGAATATCATATAATTAGATTAATAATATACCTACGCGATTAATTATATACAACATACACTGCAATCGGTTTCTGTTTATTTAAATATGTTAGACACAGTTAGTTGTTGAACCATATTCAAAATTAAACAAAACCTGCCCTATCTGAACTATTCGGCTTAGAAAAATGAAATGTGACACGTAGTCTGGGCTACGAGATTTTTTTTGTAGAGAATCTGATGATTAATAACTTTTATTTCACCTATTTTGAGGCCAGTCGTAGCGCAGCGGCACGAAGTGTTACTGTAAAACCGACTGGTTGTGGGTCCGATCCCCATTCGATGAGATGAAATATTATTTAAATTTATATTTCCATTTCTTCGCTCTGGTGTCGAGGTTAAGTGCGGCGTTGAGTTCTGCCACTCAACACGCAATGCCTCCAGAATTCGGCAAAAAGTAGGGAACGGAGTGTCTTAACACTAGGTTTCCTCTGCCTACCCTGCTGTGTGCGGGATACACCGTGAAGCTGATTAATATAGGGAACAAAACATCACACAAACTGACATTTATGATTTTAAAAATCAAAATAAATCAAAAATAAATCAGGATTTATGATTTTGTGAGTTAATAAAAAAGTATGGTTTAAAAATAATGAAAGGGAGAAGAATGAAACAAAACGACATAACAACACTGACCTTAATGAACTGTTTTATTATTAGAAATTCAGTACAACCGAACCTCAATCAAAATTTTTTGTGTATAGTGTCTGTGTAAAGACGTGAATCTCTGCTGTGATTAATGTGAACTATTAACATAAGAAGACGTTATAATTCTTTTGAAATATAATGACTAATATTTTTTATTAGTTTACTTTAGTAAACTAAGGTAAATTGTAATTGAAAGTTTTCTATTATAATAATTTCGAATGAAGATGCTAATATAAGTTTACATTTGTGGCTTCAATTGAGAATCCCTCAATTCAATTGAGAATCTCTTTATTCAGGTGAAAATTGCTCTATTATAATATATAATAAATTGAATTATTATAATTCACATAAATTGTAAAGAACAAAGTGAAAATCGTATATATATATATATAACATTTTTACATAAGTAAGATTTAAAAGGTCTACGGGCTCTCTTGACAATTAGTGTTTTTTTCAAATAAGACGTTATTTTTCGGAGAAGTCGGTATATTATATTTACACAACACGTAATCGAAGCCACACAACCTACGTCCTAAGTAAATCCTAACTTATTTTACCTATAGTACAGCGTTATTTGTATGATATGACCCTTTTATATATTGAATAAGTTATTTACAAAGAGCAGGTCGTTTCAAGCATCTGTATTATTTTATGAGACTTACAAGATAATACAATCTTTTTTATTTTACTACTTTTGTCCTATTAGCTAGGCTATTACTTAATGAAATAAATTAAAATAAATACTTTTTGTACTGTTTTTTATCATTTCATTTACTATTTTCTATCCTATTCACTATTTTGGAACAAAGCATATTAATGTTTTGTATTTTCTATATTTTTCTTAGCTTATTATATATTTTTTTAAATGTTTATATATTAATTTTAACAATTTAAGAACTTTAGTGCTCGTTAAAATAATAAATGTTTTGTTAAAAGGAGTAAATAATATTCCATAATTCATTTATTTAAGAATTTATAATGTAAATATTAGGTATACTATTTTCAAGAGGTTATTATATGTAGAGTATATTTAGAAACTCATTTAAATATACCTAGTTCTATTCTTTTTTAATTGTCAATGGCATGCCGTCATTAATTTTGTTTTTTAATAAAAGTTTCAACTTAAAATTACATGTATTTTCTATCTTCGACAACTACGATATATGTATAAAGTTACGACTTTCGACCCTAAAGGGAAATCCCTTTGGTAGTGGATCTTCTTCTTTCTTTTGTTATCACTTATGCTCTACAAATAACCCATTTGCAAAATTATATATAATTAAATATATTAAGGCCAGTCGTGGCTTAGGGGCATAAAATGTGGCTGTAAATGCGACAGGTTATGACTTCACTTTCCCACTCGAGGATATGAAATATTTATTATATTCATTTCCTTGCCTTGGTCGAGACAAAGCGCGGCGTTGAGTTGTTATCTTTATATTATGACCATATTCATTCACAAAAGGAGAATGAAACTTTTGGGCCGTCACGTAAAGAATTGAGATGTGATCTAAAAAATTACATTTTTTTTTTATTTTTAGAATAGCAAATAATAAATTAATTGACAATCTGGAAGTGGAGAAAAATGAAAAAAATAAGATTTAGATCCTTAATCGATTAAAATCAATCATATATTAAGTCAGAGATGTGACAGCTGATTGACAATCACACCTTGTCTAATGATTTTTTGCATTTTTGCTTCTATTTGTCATCGCAAAATCAGGCCATTAAATAAAAAACATTAAAAAAAAACATTTGCTTCTGTCATTACGTTCGTGTCATAACGCATCGACATTTTGAATGTTTTCCCGTTTGTTTGATATTTTCAACGACTACTGTTTTGTTTTTCTCGGATTTTGACTCTGCCTACTTTGTACGACCCTCGCTTCCTCACTGGACTCTGAAATCTTTTGGATCTTACGACCGCCACGCTATGGATATGA